>JALJEE010001334.1:0-12017 GCA_023231475.1 Seison nebaliae | reverse complement strand
ACAAATAAAAATGAAACAAAGTGCAATTATCGTCCGATGAAAAACGATCGGAAAGAATAATAAAAGGAATAAACTTTAATATATTTCTTCAAAAAAAATTTTAACTTAGAAAAACTTATAAAAACTCGGTTGTTTTTTCTCTCCATTGTTATTTGTCTCGATTGTCGTCCGTCCCGACTTTTTTTAGTTTCAAATTGTCTTTTGTCCCAATGGTGATTTGTCCTGATTATCGCATATTCCATTATTTGAATAAGCTAATAAAAACTTATAAAAACTTATAAAAACTTTAGGAGGAAAAAAGTTTAAACTAAAAACTAGTTTTTACTGTCACCGTAAACAGAGGTAAAAAATATTCTCTCAAATTTTTTCTCTCACTTTTACACAATCTAACGCAGTTGTCAGATAACTAATCGAAATAAATATATCGTATTCCGAATTAGCCGATATTAGACAATAATAAGGAAATCAAACGTATTAAAATTATCAGTTCCTTTTTAGACTGGTGATAAAATGTCGTCAAAATCTGAAACTAAAAGTTCTTTCATTCGAATCACACATCGATTTATATGATAATTATTTCGAATAATTTACATGATTATGTTTAATGATTAGAATTCATCTAAAAATAAGTTCAACAATATGAAACAGAAAATCTCGGTCATTTTCCTTGAACATGTCCATGAACTAAAACAAATTTATAACTAAAGACTGTGACCTAATAATTACTTAACAAATTTGAATTAACTATTTTCATTGATCAATACATAGAGTATTCATTATTACATTAATGAAATATATACTTGAAGTGGTATTGTTTTAACAAAGGTAATTGCGAATAAAGTTCGTGTGTAAATCAGTTTATATTACATTCTATATTCTTCTTCCAAAGTTTTTAGATAAATTGCTTCTCAAAATTATCATTCCGTGTTAATCGGATGTTAATTTAATGTATCTGATAAACGAGGAAAACGAATAACTATAATGTGATGTATGTATTCAAATGATGTTAAGCAAATGTTAATAAGTTTCTGTCTTTCATTCACGATGAAATTAATATGAACATATCATTTTTCTCTGACGACCATTTTTCATTAGTATAAGAATGATATTAAGAACATGAAAACAATCTAACTTGAAAAAGATAAAACTATTAATAAAATATGTTACCAAAAAAAATTGAGTCGAATTCTATTGGAACTATTCTAGTCTCATCTATGCACCAAAAATGATAGTTACTTAACAAGTATCTGGACAGCTCTACTCCTTCAGATTTCTAGTTTCTAGTACAATTGGAAAAACGGACAAATCTACTGCTTTTTTGAAAAGTACGCACAGTTCTACTCCATGCTTGAAAAAGTTCGGACATGTTTTATTTCTTTTTCTTAAAATTCGGAATTTTGCTCAGGATGTTTTTATTAATTTGAGAAATTATACCCTCAATAAAAACATATGAAAACGCGCTAATCAGAGTTTTCAAATATGAGAGTCTTCAATATAATTTATTTCTCAAAGTGAGAAGAAAAAAAGAAAAAACAGTTATATTTCAAAAGATCGAGGATTAAAAAATCTTGTGAACGAATTTCAATTGTCGTCGGTCAACAATTTCTTTTTTTTCAATAAATAATATTAATTGATAAATATAATCAAAATAAATAATTTTAATCTGTTTCATTATTATCACAGGGAAATATAGTTGTTCCGAGTTTTAAATTCCTAAATTCGAAAAAACGATTGTTACCGGATAAACAGTAAAAACTGTCAATTTAGAAAAAAATGCAGAATTTACATTGAAAGTGATATATATCATAATTCTAACAAAAAGAGTAGAGCTGTCCGAATTTTTGGAAAAAGGAGTAGATCTGTCCTTTTTTCTTTTACAAGGGGTAGAACTCGTAAGAGAGTTGAACTGTCCCCCAATCACTTCAAATATCCGTTCAATAAGCAAAATCAAACATCTGAATAACCATCAATGACAAACGATGAGTCCCATTCAGAATTGCTTGTATTTTGCCAATGCCAACTCACAAATTTCGATCGAACCACATGAGAGAACATGATTCCCTTTTGATTAAATATAATTATATCCGACTCATCCATGTGGAACGGAAGAGAAAGTAAAATGTTTCTTACATAAAATTTACAAACAAACATATTTTATGGACATGAAAATATTTACGAATTAGGAACTTTCGAATTAATTATTATTAAATATCCAATTTCGATTTCGTTCATTGAACAAATAGATTTAGAATAATAATTCTTTTTTTCAACAACATATTGTAGAATTGAAAGAAAAATGATGATTTATGTACGAATCTATAAGAAACTACTAAAGAATCTCTTTGTTTTCTTAACAATCGAATTTTGTGTTAGCAAACACTGAATGCTTATTATGAGCGATTAATATCAAAATTTTTCTATTTTGATAAGAGGTGGAGAGAGGAAATTGGAAAATTTCTCTTCAATAATTTAACTAAATTTCAAAAAATAATTTCATTTAAATCTTACAAGTTTGGAAGGAATAATTCCAATCGAATAAATGATTCCTTCATTCATATTATTATATAATCGTATAATGATGTATTCTTATGTGAATTTAATTATTTCATTTCCATAAACTAAATTTATTAAATATAAATCGTAAAATAATTGAGTTCCATTTGTTATGAATATCAATTTCGAAGAGATCTCAATTATTAAGCAATGTAAACTTTTTTTTAAATTTCAATTAATCAAACAGGTAAACTTTCTATAAATAAAATGTTTCAATTATTTTTATTAATCGTGAGGAATTAGATGATTTAAAATATTATGTGACATTTTTCTCCTTCAACATTTTGTCATCAGTTTTTGTTTTGACCAACCAATTTGAACAATTTTTCTTCTACGTAATTGAATCGGAGTGGATTCATTGTGCTCAATTTTTGGAGAGCTTCGTCTAATCCAAATATTTGAGTGAAAAAGGAGACCATTTGAGCATGAACGAAACTGATTGATTCTTGTGAATTATATGAATGTCTTTCATTCACAAGAGGCTGGAGAGAAATAAATTTGAGAAAAATCAATTAAAAATGAGAAACGATAGTTCGGTAATTGTATTTGACTTTATTTAATAATTGGAATAATTTCATCGAATGAAGAAAATGGACGTTATCGTCTTTCAGTCCATGTGTTATCATTAATTTGGGTAAGAAACTAAAAAGAATGATATAAAAGATTAAGATAATGGAACCCAGTATTATATTTCTTTGCTCTTCTCCACATTTCTTCATTTAAGACATTTGATTTCTCATAAATATCTTTATCGACTGGATAACCGAGATATCGTTCAGTATAAGCTGAGTCATACAAATACCAATCGGTTACTGGTGAGCCTGAGCATGCACCCTAAAAATATGATTAATATAAATTTAGTAGAAAGAAAAGAGAACGATGAATAAATGAGGATATTTCATCATAGCTAAAAGTGACAGATATCCACCATACGAATGTCCATACACTGCAACTCTTTTCAAATCGAGACAATTTAATTTCTCATTTAACCATTGTAATACTCTTAACTGATCTTCCAGTTCGTGAGCACCGAATGAAATATTAGCGACGTCTTCGAACGATTTCCCACGACGTCCACTACGTCTTCCATCGAACTTAATCACCATTACGTCGAGACAATTCATAATATTGAGGAAAGAAGAATTGATACGTTTCGAGTATTCATCTCTCACCAATTGTTCACATGGTCCTCCATAAACATATAAGAGAACCGGAAATTTCTTATCAATTTTATTCGTTATCATCGGTGGGAAAATTTCGCCAAAAAATTCAAAATTTCCAAAAAATTTTTCATTTTCATTCAAAATCAATTTCAATTCATTTCCAGTCACTCCGAACATTATCGAACGTTGATTAATCAATAATCGATTATGAGAGAATGTCGTTTCTTCACGGTTATTGAAGAATCGATTATTGAGGAAATAATTTAATGAGAATGGTGAAGTAAAGAATCGTTTAGGCATTGTGAGAGAATTATTAGGCAATTGATCTATTCGATCCAATTCCAATCGAGTTGTATAATTCAATAAGAATTCGAACATATGTAAATTGGCTGAATAGCCGAACTTTTCTTTAAATTTGTCTAAATTGTAAATCTCTTGAAAGAATTTTTGATAATCGAAAATTGTCAAATCAAAATTCGTATTTAAATGATCACTAATAATTTTCTCCAAATAAACCACCGACAAATCATTAGTGAGAGAATTATCATTGAAATATCGATATGGTTGATGAAGGAAATCCATTTTGTACATTTTCTTCCCAATCGGATCACCAACAATGACAAATTTCCAATTCGTAAAATTATCATTTAAGAAAACCAATTTAATTATCAGAGTAAATGGAGAAGTTACTTTATTGGAAAAGGTATCGATGAAATAAGCTCCATCATCTGTCAGTTTCATGCTGGTGATGGTGTGAGAATATTTAGCTGATGTGAGACTATAATAATTTCCCGTTGTGATATTGAACAATGACAACTCATCATGAAGTGGACAACGTCGATTATTTATAAAATAAATTAAATGCTTAGATGAATCATACCAGAACGGTTTTTCGTCAGGTAATGAGAAGGAATGATACAATGCTTTCGAATCCAATAATTCCCCATAAGACCAATATGATTGTTTACTTTTCTTATTATCAGTTGTCACTTCCATTTGACGTTTCTTCTCAGCGGAACATAAAATGAAAGAAGAATCATTTCTTTCTTTTAATTCAAAAGAATAATTCCATAAATTTTTCGTTTCCTTTCCATAATCATCTTTTCTTTCTTCATTGATAATGAAATTAATAAAATTTCCTTCTTTCTCAACAAAATCGAAGAGAAAAGTAGAAATTAAATATGAACTCTTCACCGAATCAATGTGAATAATTTGTAACGGATAATTTCCAGTGTCTGATATTCCAAACAATCCATATACGTCACAAAAAAATGTTAAATGTATAGATTGTTGACGATTGATGGTTCTCAAAAAAAAGAAAGGACGATCATCATTCGACTCATATTCCTTCTCATCTACAACAACAACATCCTTCACATATTCAATGAGTTGTTGAGAAGAAGAATTGGAGAAAAGTTCTAATGTTTCCATATCATCTGTTAATTGGAAATGGATATGTTGGAACCAATCGAGACTTTTCATACGAAAATGTTCGATTGATAAATTATTGTCGATAATTTCACCATCATCTAAATTGATACTAATTCGACAAAGACGTAATGTTGTTTTTGATGTGTTTGTATCACCAGGATATGGATAATTTAAAAAATCAGTTTGTACTTCATTATTCGATTGAAGAGATGATGGATGAGAAACGATTGGGAAACTTCGAATTGTCGACTCATCATTATATTCGTAAAGAATGAGACAATGTAATTGATTCTCAATCTCTTCACATTTCAACCACCAGGCACCTTGATATCTTTCAAATTCTTCCTGAATGATGGAATTCGGCCGACCGGCAAATGTCTTCAATTCATCAGATGCGAATGAAATTGAACAATATTCTTGCCGATTTACCAAATGCAAAAACAAATTTGTCCCATCATCAAAAATTGCGACTCGTCGATCGTTCGAAGGAAATTGGAGATTATTCATGGAAATATTTCCGTTTTTCAAACAAATCTTCTCCAGCACCATTTTTTCATTCGTCTCGTCCGATGGACAAGAAACATAATATTCATTTGATGTTCGCAATTGATAAAATTTCTTCTTATTCTTATCATCCATCACTTTGAATGAAATGATATCAGATTTCACTAATCGATTCAATTCTAATAAGGAATTTAATTGATCATCATCTTTTTCTTTCCGGATATCATATTTAACAATTGTTCCATTCATTTCATTATTTCCATTCAATAAAGAGAAAGTTTTAAACAATTCCTCATAAATCGATTCATTCACTTGATAAGACGGATAAAATTTAAATATGTCGATGAGAAAATGTTGGAATGATGAGGCAACTCGATTAAATAAATTACAATAATAATCTAAATCGAATGTATATTTGAAACTGTCTTCATGCTTCTCTAATAAACTTCTTTCATACATTTCAATCAATTCTTCCATATCTTCTGATTCCACTAAATCTTTATCATTCGACCATTCATTTTGGTATGTCAAGAAATGTGTTCGACTCTCTCCACAATTATTCTTTCCAATGAATCGAATTCGAATCGAATCATTTTTTATATCCTCAAAATAGAAAGACGATTGACAATAATTGGAATTGGTGAGTCGATATGCATTCCTAAAGTCAGTCACCACCTTCTCACAATTCCCCCAATGATTACTCAATGCCATTCTCTTTAATTATTTTTCTTACCTAATTTTCCGCCGAGCCAAAAACCGAATTAATATTTTTCCATTTTCTTTCAATTTCATTTTTTTTCAATCTACACAACTTCTCATCGAATTCTCAGTCAATCGAACTAGCGATCATCAAAAACCCTCAGAACATAAATCAGAAATGAAAAATTAAAAGTTCATATTAATAGATTATAAATTGAATGAATAATCAATAACTTCTTCCTTATCGTTTCACAAAAAATGTTCACAAAACATATGTAAAATTTTATGATAACCGAGTTTGAGGAGAATTTTCTGTTTTTTTTTCTTCTAAAAACGATAAAGAGTTATTTCTTATAGTTATAACATGAGATCATTATAATTTATCAAATAATTTGAAGAAGAAGATGAATGTTATGACAATTTTAATTAACCAATGGAGATTATTTAACAATTTTTCGTTTTATAAACGATTTAAGTTATGATACTTATTTTGATTCTTGCGTATAAAACGATTCGAACATCATTCTACGTTTTTCATGTCTAATACTTTCTAATGTCCCTAGATTACTGGTTGATGCGTAAGATAAATTGTCACGAAGTTCTCTCGCAAATTGTTCTAATTGTTTATCAACGATATTACTAAGTCGATTAGCGTTATTGAAATTCTTATCTCCCGGACCTACAGTCGAGGTAGATGGTCCGGTTGTTGGAAGGGTTCCTGTTTCAAAATTTCTTGGGATTAATCCAGATGTTGCGAGTGAATCGGACTTATTTTCAAATGTTACTCTGGATGGTTTGAAAGGAAGTGGAGGATTGACGGAATCCATTCGTTCTATAAATTCATTTAACTGAAGTGGTTGAGAATAAAGATCTTCCTCAGATCTCTCTTGTCTTGGATTTACTAACCGATCTCGGAATACGAACACTAAAATTCCAAAGACTAATGTCAGGAATAATGATACAGCGAACATATATTTGATAACTGATACAACAATTGACCAGAAGACTGAATGTTGCTGCGGATCGTGATGGGTTCGAACAGTAAAAAAATTTTGATGATTTGGTATATTATCATATACTGGATATAAACTTCTATGTTCATAAGGCCGTAGTGTAAACATTGAAAGATTTTCAAATGTATAATCTTCAAAAGTATCATGAAGTTGAATCGGTGCACCAAAACCGAGAGTTTGATGTTCGATCACCATAGAACTTTTTCCAATTTTTTTGGTGTCACAGGCTCTTAAAAAATTCGAATTCATTTTTTGGAGTTTTTTAGGATTTAACGTTTCAAGTCCAAATGATATACTGCTCTCTGAATTGCTTAGATAAATGTCAACCAGAAAATCATCTTGAAACGATTCACCTCTTGATGATTTGATGATAACTATACGGTTTTGTGATGGTAAGCAATGAACATAGATATTCTCCAATGAAACTTGGAAACTGGAATCGGCACAACTCCATTGAGAAGTTTTCATTAATTTAAAATTTTGTTCGTTGATTCGATAAGCAGCAATGATGTAATGCATATTGATGAACGGTTGCATATGAAATATGAGACGAATAATTTCAAATCGTTGCATTAATCTCGTCTGTAATAAATATCTTTTACTTCCTTTGAAATGAGCTACTTTTAATTTTGGTGTTTCATTAAACGTTTCCGCATGTAACATTAAACCAACCTCGTCTAAAGATGTCGTGAATTGTATCTCCAAATATGTCAAACTTTTCATGTGAGAAAAATTGATGAAAGTCCACGAATTCAATGAGAAGATATGGAGAACTAATCGCGTCAGATCAAGAAACCTTTCCCAACAACACAAATTGATGTAAGCTCCTTTTGTTATAAAATTCCTTATTGCTAATTTTATTACGTTGGTGGGTAATGTATCGTAGAATATATCGATCTCCCTATCTCGTACCATGTTCTCAGTTGTCCTAATTTGACTGGCAGAAATTCCAATTCTCTCGAAATTTGCATGAATGAAATTAATGAAGATAAATCGGGAATTACTATATGTTTCTGGCTTGAGAGCAAGCGATATATTAGCTGAAGTAAATTGTAAAATTCGTTCTCCAGGTAAACAGAATGATTGTAGAATAAATATCGGAAATAAAATTAAACTTAAATGCATTACATAAAAAATTAAAAAGAATTGGTTCAGATAGAAATTTCATTATGACAAATCAACTGAATTGAATTTGTTTCTGTTTCTGATCTTTCTAATCAATTTCTCTTCCATTATCTATTTCTTCAAGAATGCCATTATTTGACGGTGCCTTATTCTCGTACATATTCCACTCCAAGACCGTTCAAGTTTGCAAATTTTCATAACATGTGAAGTGTTTTGATGAGTATTATGAGTATTTTTAGCCAAGAGAATTAAAAATTTGGGAAGGGGCGAAGAATCACGAGATTTATGACTGTGAGTAAGGATAGAAATGTGGTCAGTATTTATATAAGGTTGTTTCTCTATTAGGCAATTTAGAGGATGTCTAGTATTTTGATTGTTGTGGTTGGTTGCTTATTTGATTATTTGTAACGATATTTGTGAGTAAGACATTTTATATCGTTAAGAGAGCATTCTAACATTCTCACATATCCCGATTAAAGAATTTACAGAAATTAAATATAATTAGGTTGCTCAGCATTATCTTAGGAACACCTATTTCGGAACACCTCGGGTGGCTATTAAATAAATTATTATTTAATATGTTGGGCTTCGGCTCAGCGTTGATTGAAGGAAGAAAGTTTACGGTACCCAAATAATTATGATTATGAAAAGCATAATATTATACAGAATGCGCTATCTATTTATAATGGTGCGAAGCTCGTAAAAGATAAATACGTAAACATTGGATGGTGGTAGTATTCGTCACATAATCTAATATAATCTAGCACTGAGTTAACGACTGCGACTGCAAGAAATGAAATTCTTCGGGAAGAAAATTTTCCAGAAAAATAATTGCGAAAAACTTCTCGTAGAAATACAAACACAAAGAAGGAAAGACGCCAAAATTATAAACAATTATAATAAAGAAAAGATCAATCAAATCAATACACTTCAGGACTCTACCCTGGATAGTGTAATATCAAAAGAAGAACAGATCAAAAGAGCAATATGTCAAATTGACCAGAAAATAGGTACGAACGTCCACCTCCATATCAACCTGCTTAAATCTATTTTTACGACCCTCTGGATCCGGTAGAAGAACTTCTCTAACATTTAGGACAGTTCAGAAACCCGAAAAGCCTAATGGTAAGCCTCCCAACTAACGGTACACTCGTAAACTAATTACTGGATACAGGTGCCTCCGTGTCGGTTATACCGAAGTAGATCCTATAATCGTCAACGATATAGGACTAGAGATCCTAGAAACCCCAGCCGGAACATTAGGAAATGTAGGAATGACAAATGCTATAAAAAGTATTGGAGATAAAGAGTATTCCCATCTACCTAGAATAGTACACACAGGGATGAGTTATGCATTGTTAGGCTGTGATTTAACAACAAAAGCAGACCTAACCATTTTTACGAAAAATAAAACTATCACCGGCGTTTCAGGATCAGACCTTATCGCTATAAAAAGAGTATTTACTATTAATGTTAAACAAGAAAGTGACGAAGCTAGGAAGTTAAGATAGAATATAATCTACCTACCACCATCGACCCAGGTGATAAACAGGAAAACGTCATAAAACACGAAATAAGACTAGTAAGTGAAAATCCAATACGGAGTGCGGCATGTAAAATCCCCTTACATTGGCAAAAGCCATTATAGAAAAAAGTATCAGTTCTTCCTCGGAAGTTGTTATACCTTCCTCTATTATTATAATTATTACTATAACGTCCTATATTTCCGAAGTTTCTTCGAGCGTTATTATAATTTCCTCTATTATTATAGTTGTTTCCATTTTTGTATCCATTTTATTTTTTTTATCAATTCACTTTGAAATGAAATCCAGGCAACCTTATTTTTAGGGCTATGTCAAGAATTGAAATTTTTTAAAATAAAACACGCATAATTTGAAACTGACTAAATCAAAAAAGTAAGTGAAGATTTACAGTCAGCCATTTTACAGGCCTATGGTGGAAATGATTACACACCGGAAAGAGGTTTAATATCCTTAGTCCGAATAAATGGAATTATGAACTCTATTAAATATATAGAGTTGTTGGAACGAGATTTCTTACCAGAATTTAGAGCAAAAATGGGAAATGAATTCATTTTCCAGCAAGACGGTGCTGCAGTGCACACGTCAAGATACTCAATGGGAAAAATGAAGGATATGGGTTGGAAATTATTTGACCACCCTGCACGTTCACCAGATTTAAATCCCATTGAGAATGTTTGGGGGTGCTAACCCAGAAAGTTTTTGCTAATAACAAAGTTTTCTCAAATACTGAAGAATTATGGCGAAAAATTGATTATGAATGGTCGAAATTAGATACATCATTATTTATTAATCTTTATAATTCTATGCTGAAAAGAAGTATTATTAAACTTCGTTATGTACGATTGGGATAATGTAAGATAAGGAATATCCGCATCTCTTGCCAATTTACTTCCAATAGTCATTAGATCGATATCTTTACAACCATATTTTTGGCACGGAGCTGGAGAAAATGTTCATACAATGTCTCTTTGAAATTGAATAGCTGATCCTGCTGATTTTTCACCTCCAATATTTGACTTTCATACTCATAAAGTCTCCTCACATTATCTATTCTTTACCGAAGAGAAAGATCTTCTACCTTTTCTTACATCTCTCCAATAATTAACAATTGATTTCTTTTTTTTGAAAGGTGTTTGGAATCGTTATTTTCGGTGTATATTAAATAACTTTCGTCATCGGAATCTATAAAGTCTTCTTCAAATAGTTCAAGATCGTCCTTATCCGTTACATTTTTATGATTTAAACAATTTTCTTTATTCCATTCATGATCATGAAATTCATTTCCATATTCATCATTTTGTTGTAAATAAATATCGCACTCTTCATTTATAATATTTGACAATTTCTTAAATATTTTTTCTTCATACCTATTCAATTGAACATTGGTTCCTGTTCATGAATATGTGAAGTTTAATTTCTTTAAAATATTGAATGGTTGAGGTTTAGATGATATTAATTCCATTTCTTATTATATCTTATCTTATATATTAGAAAAAAAAAGAAATTCTGATAAAAAAGATGGGAAATTTATTATTAGATTAGAACAAATATATTATGAAATGATGAAATGAATTATTATGAAAAATATATATATTGCCAATTTTTATTATTCTTCTTCGTCATGATATCTATAAACATGATAAACATCTATAAAAATGAATGAAATTGAATATAAAAAAGAATTTAAACTTCATTTCAATTGGCTGTTGCTTGGAAGTTGATGAATGATGATTCATGAAGTTCAAAATTTCAATTCTATCTGAAAAAGAGCCATCAAAAACGTACGAAAATCACTTTTTTCATATACCATGAACCATTTAAATTGGTTGACTATCTAATTGGAGGGTTCCAATATTGACATTGACTGAAAAAGTAAATAGATAATATTTATTGTTCAAAATTTCAATTCTATCTGAAAAAGAGCCATCAAAAACGTTGGAAAATCACTTTTTCCATATACGATGGACCATTAAATTGGTTAACTA
>JALJEE010001329.1:0-65068 GCA_023231475.1 Seison nebaliae | reverse complement strand
CTTAAAAGTGCACAGATTCTTGAAGTAATTATGTAGAAAAAATTCATTATTAATTGTTAACCTATATTCAAAAAATCAAACAGTTTGGATCAATATTCATGATTTTATCAAGGAAAATGTAACGAGCATTTTTTAGTTTTTTATCGATTTTTGTTGAAATATGACGCCATTTTGTGAAAATAGTCATACCTACTGTATATTTTCATTGGTAAAATATTTTATTGATAAAATGTAGATAAAATGTACGTACAAATTCAGACGACCAATGTATAGGAGTTTCGCGAAACACTTGTTTTTCAAATTCCAGACATCAAAATTTTTGTACGTAAAAGATACATTTTGTTCGTGTTTGTTTCCCCAGCACTAATTAGGATGAACCGTTTTACCAATCTTTCGAAAATTACGCTTTAATAAAGAAGAATATCTACTAGGGAATAATACTATCGGTTGCTAAAAGACAGGTGTTTAATTGTCAGTTGTGTTGTTGCTAAGAATAATTCGATCCTGTTTATATTTTCTTATCTATTTCTAACCAAATCTTCCTCTTCCTAACAGTTTTCTAACAGAACTTCTATTAGAAGTCATCTAACGATTTCTTCGATTTATACCGCAAACAACTAGTTTTACTACATACTAGTTTTTTTTAGCATCAAATTTTAACCTGTTTTTTTTTTTTACAAAATTACTAAATTATCAGAAAAATATGAATTTAAATACAAAACAAATCAAACCATCTTGTAGCAATTAAAAAATAGACCTTAAATATGTATAACTTCATACTATAATATTAGATTAATGTCGAAAATTATACACTTTTTAGGTAAAAATTAAAGTTATTTTCAATAAAATATTTTCTGTTGAAGTTGAGAAGAATCGACTCCAAACGACGTTTTGGATCGATCCAATGTATGTATAGGAGTCGTTTGGAGTCTAGATTTTTTTTTCTAAAATGTATAGAAGGATCGATCCTTTTCATTTAAGGATCATGGATCATTCCCCCAGCCCTAAAGGATACCTACTTCCCTAGAAACTGCACGTTCTAAATGCTGAATAATTTCGATGTTTCCTCTTACATCGTGGATTCCCAACAAATCGACGTGGATAAAGTTGTTGTTGGCTTCAACTTGTACAAAAGATAATCTCTTATTTATAATAACTGGTCAGTTGACGTATTCGATTTCCTTTTTGATTTACCTCCAAGGAATTTGTTATATTAAACCTTAAAAAAAAGAATCTTTTGAATTGGTTTCATGATGAAACTTTCATTCGAAGAATTGTTGAATCATTAATTTAATTATTTCTCACTTGATATATTTATATACGTATTATATTAATAATATATAATAATATTTACAAACTATCTTTAAATATTTTGTAACAAGAATGATGGCAATATTATAAAGTTTCAGGAAAATTCATTTTTGCATTTTCTCGTACGATTCCGTTTGGGTGTAACGTTTGTCGTTGTACCGATCATACCACTACGAATATTATGTTTTTTGTATTGCTCTTGAATTATTTGAATGACATCTTCATCTGAATCATCGTCATTTGGTATAAGGGGCTGATTAAATTGATTTCCATTCAACGATTCATCACAAAATGAATAATATATCGTTTCAGATAAATTGTCGTTTTTAATTGTCATATTATTCTTTTCAAGTGAATCAATTGCTGAATTAAGAATTCGATAAAATTGCTTATAAAGAGGAACGTCTTCAAATTTCAATTCTTTCATTAACTTCATTAAATTCCTAAGAGAAAAATCAATTTGTTTTAAGGTTTCTTTATCAGAAGTTAGATCGATATTTTTCGAATGTTTTCTTTCAAATTTTGTGTAATTGTAATTGATATATTTAGAACTAATGAATCTGGACAAGGATCAAAAGAAAATTATTCGTAATATAAATGAGAAACCGTTTTTTTTCTTCTGCAACTTTCTCTTTTGATTTGACATCAAACCAAGTTAGATTTCCCGTTAACCAATAAATGAAATTGAATATTAACGTCTCAATGTCACCACGTCTCGAATATGCTGAAAAAGAAACTGATAATTTAATGAAATAAAAAGAAACTTATCCCGTCGTGAGCGTCAATTGATGTGAATTGAAGTGTTCCTTGATGTTTTAATTTCTTTTGAGGTTTATATGATTTCATTAATGAATTAGTATCATAATATCTCTCAACATTTCCAAAATCGGAAATAAATATTTTATTTGGTTCTTTGCCACTAATTAACAAGTTCTCTCCCTTAATATCTCCATGAATATATTTATTGTCGTGAATAAATTCTAATCCACTCATCGTATTCTTCGTCCAATTGAGTACGAGACGAACAAAATTATTTACATTCTTTTCTCTATAATTCTTCAGAAATGTTTCAAGATCACTATCATACATTTCTAATGCTACATATCGTAATCGAATATCTATTTAATTTATAAAAATAAATTTTGATAGATGAAACAATTGAACTTGTTCGATTGACATCTACTCCGCCAGAAATAAATTTTGCAATTGGAAGATAATTAGCACATCCTTCCGATAATCGCGTTACAGAATTTTTTATTCTCATATAAAAATTCATTTCGCAAAACAAAGGACCACTACGATGATCTTCCACTTTCAATGCGATCATTTTAGATATATTTCCCATCATTTTCGCTCGATAAACATTTCCGAATGTTCCCTCTCCCAATTGAGCGATAATGCGATACTTTACTTTTCCATCAATAATTTCAGAACCGATATCCACTGATGTCTTCTCAATGACTTGTTTTTTTGGCATTTGGATCGGTGAGTGGAAGTTGAGAAATCTAAATGAAATTGGAATCAAAAAATCAAGAGACAATCGAATGAAATAATAGAAAATTGGAATTAATGAAATGCTTTATCATATAAACATAATAATATCAGCTTGATATGGAATCGATAATACAGAATCTTATATGTGGAATTCATTTCCCACATTCATTCTTCTTAAAATTTATTTTATATAGCGAAGCCATAATTCAAACAAGATTTTTTCTTCCATTAACCGAATAACTATAAAAATTTTCATTTTGTAATATCTGTAGAAAAAGAAAGTAGAGAATGGATTTGTATATATATCAAGATTATTGTAAGTTATTCTTGAAATGAAACAACTTCTTACTTATTCAACCATCTTTAAATCTCTGATTACTTTATTTTTATTGTCTGACATTTACTTTAGCATATTACTGTTTAATAAGTTTGTCTTAACGATTTAACTATTCTAATTACATTAAAAGAGTGGACATCCAGCGAGAATACTAAAATTAAAATAATGGTTTCATCTTTTTCAGATGTTTCCTTTCCTAGTAAATAATTTTAAATAATTATTATTTATTGATCGTATATCGCAATCAACAATAGAAGATTCGATGGTGTCACTCAAGATAAAATGGTCGATCCATGAACTACCATTGTGCCCTACTTCCATTTTAAATAATAATTAATAACAAATTTAGATTAAAGTTGAAACATTAGAATAACTTTTTGCACTCATTCTTTCTTGACGCATACATAGAGTCTATCCCATAGCATCTTTTTTAGAATTCAAGAATTCTATTTCTTCAAAATCACAACGACAGGAATGATAAATCAATAATAATGGAAATAACATGAAACTTATCTCGATATAGTTCTATGTTAATTAATTTGATATTTTTCTCGAGGAAATTTACAAAGTTAAAAATTTTCAACTCGCTGGATTATTTTCTTTTTGTGAACGTTTTTTTATTTACCAATAATTAGATACTCAAACAGATACAACTTTTCTTTTTGCTTTGAAGGCCAAATGTTTCGACAATTTTAAAAAGAAATTAATAAATTTTGAAATAACAAAATATAAAACGATATTAGTTGACTCATTTTTATAAGTAGTTCTTAAAACATATTCATTTTTCATAATAATATAAAAAAATTTAATGTTCGAAAAGAATGGAGAAAGAGAATATGGAAAATAGCGGCAAATAGTAAAAACGAAAATGATGAGAAAATAGACTTTCTATAATTGTGACAATATATGAAATTAAATCAATATCATAAAATGGTAAAAAAGCAAGAAGAATTAAATATTGAGCTGAATAAAATCATTGGTTTCGATAATCTCGAAATTTTTGAGAATCGATTAACAAACTAAAAGTTTAACGAGGAATGCCTTCTATCGTTTCTCTCCGATTATTTGATGCTAATTTGAGTAATACGAATCCGGTCTCGATAACATACGTTGTCGTATATATTCGAGGACATTGTGTTATTTCAAAGTGTGTTAATGGGAAGAAACCGAATTGGAATGAAGAATTCGCTTTCCAATTACGAGATATCAATTCGATTGATCGATCATGGTTAGAACCGATACCACAAGGTATCTCATTAGAAGTTTGGTTATGTGCCGATGGTCACACATATCCGTCACCACGAGATAAATGTCAAGGAGTCATTTGGTTACCGTTTAATGTGATGAATGAACGTGATTTGAGTCGAACTTATTTCCACAAAACTCAACATGAATTATCTGATGGTTTCGATAAGAGTGGTGCTAAAGTGTTTCCAATTTATCAGTCGTATGTTTTATCGGATGGGAATGATGATCATTCGATAATTGATGTAAATGGAGATACGGGACAAACTATTCGAATTGATGCATGGTTGGAATTGCAGACGGAAATCGTGACGATTCCAGAAGAAGTGTTGACGGATGAATTGAGAAAATTTCTGGAAGAAGCTGAAGAAACTTATTTGAAGTATCCGCGAATATTCGGTGATGACACAGAAGATGATAGTCAAGACGAAGGGTACAGCGATGATCATTCGTCATTGGGTCCAGGTTTAAGTACTTCCTCTCCTCGTCCACTTGTCTTCTTATCTATTTTTGATGAACGGTTTATGAGATGAATTGCATGATATTTCTCGTTTTGTGTACATGTTCCTACTTAGTTTCACTACTCCTAATTAGTTCGATGTATCACATGAGTGAAAAAGAAAAAGTTTATTGCATCACATACCTGAAGAGATGTAGAAAATGATTTAATTTAATTTCAAAGTCAGTTAATCATTCACTACTACTTAACTTCCTCTTTTTAACAAAAGTTTTCTGTCTTTTAATGTTTAATCGAATGATCGATTCGTTTGAAAGAAATAAGAGACAAATGAGAATTATCTGTTAATAAGTAATTTCATTGGACTGACAATTGTGAGTTGTCGTCATGGGAAAATTTGAATGAAGTAAATTGTCATTAAATCGTATTTAATCTTGTTCGTGAAGAAACATGTGTCATTAGGGAAAGATGGGAATGATTATGATGATTGTGGGAGAAGGAGATTGATTAAACGGAAAAGAAGAAGAAGAAATAGAAAACTTGAAGATCAAATTGATTCGATTCATTATCATTGTTTAGTGGAATAGAATAATTGTTCTCCATCCATCGATTTGATGACGGTATGTAAATGAATGATGGTAGAATAATGAATTATCTTTAATGACTAATTCCATCCAACGTAATTTCTGGTGGACAAAGAGACATCTCTTACAACGAGACAAGTACAATAAAGTTTCCTGTTCCATTGCCATTCAGTAATATTTATTTTGGTGTACCTCTTTCCGTTGTACTCCTCCACCCCCTCCTATTAGCGGATCGATGAAACGAGGAGTATGAAATGAAGGAATCATGGAATAATGTGACACGATTGGCTGGATCATGGTTACGCTCTGCTTTAGGTGAAACGATTACGGAACCGCCTCTCTCTTCTCAATCGTCTTCCTGTGGAAATAATGATTTGGTAACGAATAAAGAAACTAATGCTTCGCTACTTCGCCGTTTAACGTTGTCGTCAACATTCTCATCAACATTCGATTCAATTCAATCGAATGAAATCTTTAACGCCTTTCGCTCTTGTCTTGATAATTCTTCACTTCTCAACACTAAATCTTCATTGTTCAATTACGAGAATACACATCTTGACACTATCTCATCAGTATCATCATCTACAACAACAGTAACGACAACAACAACAACAACGATAATATCATCAATTATCGATTCATCACCGAATATTGGAACGTTAATCAATTCGAATTTATCGACAAAATCATATTCGGATAATCGAAATGTCTCCTCCAATTTGGTGGAGAGTGGAGATCAGACGAAATTTATTGATATTCGATTTGATACGATTGTCACAAATCCGTCTTATGCTTCTTATGCCACATTAGATGATGTATCATATGAGAATGGTAATAAACGATCAGGTGCTTCAAGTAATTTCAATACGTTTATCGATCGACGATTCCATACCATAACAACGACGACGACATCGACACAAACTGCTACGCCAATATTATTTTGTTCGACTATATCGAATGAGAGTAGAAATGTGATGGGAAATGATCTCATTTCATTAGAAACGAGTAGAGAATTATTAATAGGATTGTTCTATTATTATTATTATGTTTACTCTTTAAACTTATTCGCCTTGTGGCTCATACAACATCCATATCTCATCATTTCTCTCTCTCATTTTCTACCTAATTGGAATTTATTCCAAACTCAAAATAATAATAATAATAATAACAACAACAACAACAATAGTATAATAAGAAATGATTATGATTCAGATGTGAAAATGGATCAAAATAAAATGTTTACAGATATAACAGAAAGAAATTTTGATATGAATGTATTGAGAAAGAAGCCGTCAAATGATTATAATCATGAATCATCAATATTTGATAGACAATATTTATCGTCTAGAAGTAATAGCTTTTTTTCATCGAAACAATTAATGAAAACGAGAAATCAATCACTCACACCATATCTCACCACATTATCATTAAGTAATTCAGCTTCTTTAGCTAAACGTAATTCGAATAATCATTCCTCGTCAACTTATCCACCACTTACTCATTTAGGTAGTTCGAATGATAAAGATTTCAAATCATCTTCCCAACTCTTCTTATCACCCAATCCATCCAACATACTTTCATCAGTTGACGATTCTATTCGTTCTCAAACTGATATTTCTCTCATTTTCCGAAATGCTTCAACTAAATGGGACGTTGCTACTCAAACAAATTTGTCATCTCCATTCTTTCCCACACCATCGATTGGATCGAATAAAAGTAAAAAGATTAAACGAAGTCCTACTCGAATTGATACATTGAAGAGAATGTTTACATCATTTTATCCAAAGAGATTCCAATCCTTAACTTTTGGTCGATCATCAAAACTGTCGACTATTTCCAATTTTGTTCGGTTACGGAAAGATTTGAAGAAGAATGGTGATTATCATCCATCAATTCGAATCACCACTTATGAGAAAGATGATGATCATTCGAACAATATCGATTATTCGCCCAGTCCTCTAGGTCAAATGAGTGATACGGATGAAGAACAATTACAATCGAATTTAATGCCAAGAAGTTCTTGGAAGAAGTTTAAACGACGTTGGCCATTAAGAAAACAAAATTCGTCAAGCAGTCCTCACAGTAGTTTAGCGTCCTGTATATTCTCAACGGAGAAGAAGGACGTCAATGTGTTTCACTGGTGGAAGTATGTGGTACATTCGCCTTCACGTTTAAGCAAACAGAATTATCCGGATTGTGATATCTCATTTGACAAGAGAACAATCGAGTTAAATGGTCATTAGTCATTTATTTATTTGAAATTTTTCATAATTTGATAGAAAGATTTAAATGAGTAAAAATAATTCCTGTTAATTAATATTTATGATTAATTAAAATGAGATTTAAGGAAACTCTATTAGAAAGTGTCTACATCGTTTCGTGTCTGATAATGCTGGGGAACATCTACACATCAAGAATTTTCTTTAATTATTTTGTGACTTCGTCCTTATTATCTTAACATCCTACCTGATATATAATTCCCAATTAATTTTCTTCTTCCATCATCATCATCTTCCTACTCTACTTCATACAAAATTATTAATATTAATGCTTCTTTACAGATGATCTTCAAATGAGCGGGTAAGCATATTACATTCATTTCTCACTTCGCTCCTGTCTTCTCAGTGAATTATTCTAATTTTATTCTTCATTTTGTCTTCCTTTTTCCGGTGTCGATGTTTTGTGTGTACAGAAGAAAAAAAATACAAATGAATTCTTGTCTTCTAATTGATTAGATGAATATCTTTTCCAATAATCTTCTTGTTGTTGTTCTTGTTGTTATTTTCATCGTCATCTCGTTCGAGATTGAAATTAAAACGGAAATGAAGATCATGTTTCGATAGATTTTCTTTTCAAATTCTGAAAAAAGAGTAATTTGTCAGAAATGTAAAGTTTTGTGAAAGAAAAACAATTCGAGATAATAAAATGAAAATAATATAATATGGATTTGTGGCGAATTTAAAGATGATGACGACGATGATGTTCATACGACGATAAATTTATGAATGAAAATGAGAATAATTTGGATGATACGACTGTTTTGATGAATTGGATAAACAATAAGGCAATTAACGACAATTAACGACAAGTGGAATGAGATGGGATGATTGAACTTATTCATCCCTCAATGCCAATTACTCTGTGCATCGACATGAATGTGTAGGTGACATTGCATGATTGGTAGTGATTGACTGACTTTCCCACATCATCTATTTAGAGGTGGGGATGGTGGAAATATATTAATTGAAATGTGTTCCAATATCTATAGCTCATCAATACTTATCTCCATGTTTCATTCTCCATTTACAATACTTCCTTCATAGAAATAAGTTCATCGATATATCGATCAAAACCTTCATAATTCCATATAAATATATATAATATATTATATATTTGTATATACGAACCAAAATATGTAGTTTCATTGATAAGTTGCTGATCAAATGACACATTGTGTTCCAGTGAGATATGGCACAATAGTAAATAGAACTAGAAGAACAGCAGTAACAACAAGAGTGCTATTAAGAGCGAATAGGTAGGGAAGGGAAAGAGTTTGTTGAACTTTCTCCAACTGTTTGTTTAATCATAGGAATATTTCATAATAATTTTTGCATGTCGATTCTATTATCGATATTTGTCAACAGAAGTAGAAACTGTTTCCCATTCAAGTTATTTATGATCGGTTCAAGATTTCTTCTTCCACACTTTCAAATTGACTAGTTTTTTTGGATAATCTCATTTTATGCCCTATTTATCGAAATTCTAATGAGACACTATAAATTTATGATTTCCTCATTTTTCCGTCTTACCTTAAAATTTAACATAATATGTAAATTGGAAATTTTGAAAATTATGTTCCCATATTGTCTTTTTGGCAGAGAAGGTAATAAATTATGTGCAAATTGATGGTAAATTATCAAGGCAGTTCACGGTCTCGAATGGAATGATTAATGAATTTTAGAATGAATTTATCTCCTTATTATTCACCGTAATTTTTTTTGTGGACCAACTTAACACCTCTCACTATTCCCAGAAAAGTTTTCATATCGTTCGTATTATGATATTGGAGAGAAACACTTAAATGGAAATCGGAAGATTTGAGAAAGTTTGATGACTTAATTTGAAACTTGAGTAATTCAATTTACAATTATAAATTTATATTCCAGTGTAACTTTAATTTAAAAATGTAATAAATTGATTATGGGAAAAATTAGAAACTCTTCATCGATGACGTGAATTAGAAATTATAAAATGGTTGCATATTTGAAATGAAATTGAGGTAGATGTTTGAACGATCGAATTTCGATTAATTAATTATCATTCATTTTTTACCTTCACACAAATTATAATAAAGGAGAAGGTCGAAGAAATTTTTTTTCATCTAATCTTATATTAGACGACCACTATCAGGATTGATCGAATAATGTTGTC
This sequence comes from Seison nebaliae, assembly GCA_023231475.1. Taxonomy (NCBI): domain Eukaryota; kingdom Metazoa; phylum Rotifera; class Pararotatoria; order Seisonacea; family Seisonidae; genus Seison; species Seison nebaliae. The sequence goes on along the minus strand of JALJEE010001329.1, from coordinate 55,209 downwards.
CTATGATTTCTGTAGATTTGTCGTAAGTTTTTTTTGGAGTTGGAGACGATTAATAATTGATTAATACGTTCATATGATTTCATATTTTCCTTTCTTCTCATTCATAGAATTGGAATAAAGAAGTTGTCTGTAATTATTCATTTATAGGACTTATGTGCCATATATTTTTGTCGTACGAATTTACGGTCGATGACGATAAGCTGTAGTAGAGTATTTGAGAGTTGTGATATGTGTTAAAATGAATTTATAGTTCTATACATATATTTCCATAAATGCACAATTGTAATTGGGCAACATTCGCACCCATCGATTTACGTACTATTGTTAGATCGGTAATAAGAAAGTAGAAAGAAATACTTCAATTATTCTCCTTTGATCTACTTCCTACCAAGTGTTCGGTTAGTGAAAATTCAGGTGATACAAAGCCAAATTTGATTGAGCTTGGATACGCTGCTCATTCATCTGCTTCATTCACCTTCTTTCTCAAAAGATTCTTCAAAGAAATGATCTCTATTCTTTCAGCTGGAGACACAAATGCCCTGACGAATCTTTTCGTCCGATAATTTTCTTCTTTTTCTTCTTATTGTTCTTACTAAACTGTGAACAAGTTGCTTACGTATATGGCACTTTATTTCCAGGAGTACATTATCTACATATTGATATTGCAATATCCTTTCCAAATTATATTCTGTATTGAATTATGTTAGTGAGCCCATCTATCCATTTATCCATCTATCCATCCAACTCTAAACATCACTCAAATAACTGTCATGAACCAAAACAAGAAAAAAAAGAAGGAAATTGTACCAGTTTTATTTTAGTTGAAAAACATAACTTAATTAATCGATATTCGTTAATGATGTGGTACGTTTATTCTCTATTCTTCTTTCTAATGTTTTACTTGAGACTTTTATTCTACTTCACCAAATGAGTTGAAACAATTTTCATTTATCAATTATTAGTTAATAAAATTTATTAATTTGCCATATTCATTGGTGTATTCACATCCACAATAAAATAATCAAATAAGTTTCTGGTAGAATTGATATTGGAATTATCTGCTCTCATTTTCTCTAGTTATTCTCCACTCTTCTCACAACTTCTTCAAATATACTCTCACCAACGAGAATTGAGTTTGGGGGAAAATATGAAGAGACTCAGTCCACTATCATTATTCTAGGGTGATTTTCATGAGAATTCTATTCATCAATTAATCATCATCATCGATAAATGATTGATCACAATTTCAACAATGAATGATGACGATGACGAAGACGAGGATGAAGAACAAGATAGGAAGTCCTCTTCATCTTCATCTACCTCCTACGAGATATGTGACAATCAAACTCAAACTAGTTGGTCTTATCCCGATCAAATTTCATCTTTACAATTCGACTACGTGTTACATGGTGTCAATAAAGAAATCGAGAAGCAATCGAAGAACTCGTCAGAGAAGAATTCACATCGGAGTTCCATTTTGAAAAAGTTACACAATCAAATTAGAAAATATTTTGAGAAGAACGATGTAAATTCGAAAGAATCATTCGAATCGAATTATCATGCGAACGGAATTGACGAAAACTATTCATCAAATGGACGAAATAAAGAATTAAATAAACTTCCCAATGGCACTAAGAAAAAAAGTAATTTGTCTAATAAACAACAACAAAAAATAATTGACATGCAACAACTTGTCATTGATGAACAGAATAGAATTATTGAATCAGTTAAATGTGTTCATGATGAACATTCGATTCTGGTAGAAAACGAACGATTCCTCATTATTCTTTTGCATGTGCTCCAACAATTGAATCGATTTAAAAATCGAGATCTGGACGAAAGAGTAACGAAGAAAATTTCCTTTGGCAAGAAAATCTCTTCCGTTTCAATCTCCAATTCATCCAGTCTAGCAACTATCAAACGTAACATTCCCAGTTAGTTCTTTTTCTTTTTCTCTTCATCTTTTTCTTCCTCCTCCTCCTCTTCTTCTTCTTCTTCTTCTTCTTCTCCTTCTTCTTCTTCTTGAAAATTAAAGAGAATATATTCTTATTGGTTCTAATTATCAACCAGTTGCCAGCCGGTTATTAGTTCCATAATTTCTATTCTTTTTAGAAGAATAGATATTCCAGATTTGTCGTCGTCTCAGGTACATCCTGTTTCTCGATAAGACATTCATTCAACATTATTCCCTAAGTGGTAGGGCGATTGATCCGAAGGTATTAAGATGACAGTATTAATTCGGTCAAAATGAATTTGATTGAAGAAAAATTTTGATAGAAATTAATTTTTTTTTTAAAAATAAGTTTTTCCGGTAGAGAATTTCAGTAGTGGGGAGAGGATTGGAAAGTTATTGAGAATTCATGAGTCCTATGACAATCTCATTGAGAATATGCATCTCTGGTGAATTAGAGGAGGAGTAAGCACACTCAAAATGAGTTTAATGTAAGGTGAGTGAATAAAGCATTATTCATTAGTCGAATGAAAATTTATTGAGGAATTCCCCTTCATCTTTTTACGGAGTTCGTACAGTTCATTCCGAAGTTTTATGTAACATTTTCAATTCATGTACTTTGGGCTCAGCGCTCAATTGTTCCATACAAGAAATATGAAATGACATTAATCTTCATTGTTCTTCCATTACATATGTAAATAGTGGTAGTGATAAAATAAAGATAAAAGTCATTGATATTGACGAATATACTGCTAAGAATTATAAGATGATATTGACATCTTGATGTTTCTTTTCTTTGTCAATTTTCTCTTTCAACTGCAACTGCATGACACATGGAATGTATTAATTAAATTGAAAACTATAATCTTTTCGAAGGGAATTGACTACTACGTGAATATGGAACGAAATGGATATACATTTATTATTCATACAGAAACACATTAAGATATCAATGATATTACGTATGCGTCTATCAACTAATTTAATTGGATCTTAATTTCAGAGTTTGGGCCACAATGTCGCGTATCATTATTTCCTTCGACTATCTTTCCTATCAGTTACCATGTACACATTACTTCCTCGTCTACCATATCCTTTCCATTCATAATTCTGCCATTCACTGAAGGTTAGAGGATGTAATTAAAGAATATAATCGATGGAATATGCTGTCTCAAATAAAGGTAAAGTGTATCTTAGGAATCATCTTGAAATCGTAATCGAATAAAATGTTAATAAATATTGTCATATCTCCCAACATTCATATTTATCTATCGTCTTATTTTACTCAATCATAATCTTCTCATATCATATTATTTCCAATAGGCCATCTGGCCAAACTACTTATTGGACCTCATATTGATACAAATGTCTTCCCTGTCAATAGAAGATTTATCTTCTGATTTATTCTATTCGTTTTAGAGGATTGATGCGTAAATGCAATATCGTATATGATGTTTTATTTAAAATGCATCAAAATTTTTCATCGAAATATGATCTCTATTAAAGGTATATTTCTTTTTTACTTCCGGCAAATATATAATAATTTATCATATTATCAATTGTTTGATGGGACCGACACACGAAACCACTACACGACGGTTTCCTTCATTGTGCAGTGGGTTGAGGAAAATAATTATGTAATTTTGTCCATTCTATTGTTGGGATTGAGGAGAGTGGAATACTTCCCACATGACGAGACACATAATCAGTAATAATTAAATAATTGTGCATACTTTCCACAATAAATGATGACAAGAGAGAAAGATAAAATATTCTGATTTCCTGATATAGTATTGTTAACTAGTTAATTTCTGAAGAATTACCAAATTCTTCTTTTTAAGAGGAAACCGTTTGTTATATTGGAGTATTGCTTTGTACGTTACACTAATATCGTTTCCCATTTATTTTGATTGTTCAAATAATGAGAATTATCATCATCATTTTTATTAAAACAGAAAACGGGAACATGTTCCAATGACGAATCTTCAATTTCATTTTGTCCACCAAACATTTTTGTGATATACATATAACAATAATAATTTGTGATTTTTCCTTTTCTCACTGTCAACTGTATATTATGTTTGAAGGAAATGAAGAGTAATTTTGAACGGAGAAGATTATATGAAATAGAGTTTTAGAGGAATATTAATAGAATCTTTACATTCTGATGACAGTGTGTCAGAACGCATGTATTATGAATTTGAGTGAAGTGTATGCATTCGTGTGAATGTGTGTACATGTGTTGTGTTGGTAGTGGAAATAAAGAATGATTTTCATACGATCGTCTATTGACGAGAGAAGTATGAAGTGAATGAATGTGAAAGTTGGGAAGAAGAGTGTGCACATGAGAAATAATTTATCGAAAATGTTATATTGTCATTCCATTCGATTTCTCCTTACATAATTCATGGTGAGATATATTAGTAGCTGGTTGAAAATGAAACGAACTCTACTTCTATTGAGCACATGAGAAGATTTTATTAAATAATTTGTTTAAATAATAATATTATTGATAATGTAAGAAATGGTAACTGATTTCAACTGATGCATTCTCATATTGTCGTTGTTCATCCGCAATGTCTTCCATTCTTTCCCTTACACGATGTACTTATCGTTCTGTATAGTTTCAACTGCTCGTTTCTTTCATTCTTCTTTCATCTTATTTATACATTTCCATTATCGGACACATCGTCCATATTCGTGAGCATAAGGCAAAGAACAGTTCCTTAATTTTCCTTAATTTCTCTCTGTGTTCCACTATGTTCATGTTTCTTTGGTTAGATAATAAAACAACAATTTTCTCTATTTCCTCTCTCGATTGTCGTTGTCAACCTTTTTCATTTCTTCTGCGGCAGTCGCCTGAGAATGGAAGCTAACTATATTCAGGAATTCATGAGAAGATATGACGACGCCCTTCCTTCAATAATCTTCCAGATAAAAGAAGTAGCGCATCGATTTCCCTTCCAATCGTTACTATATCAACGGAAGAGGGATTGAGATTCTAACAAAGGAAGGTCACTTGTTGCGTCTCTTATCGAACATATTACAGTACAAACATAACGGAATTCAATCAGAATGTTAGAGAAAGGAAGCAATTTACTATATCGGTAAATCGACATTGGTTCATCTTATTACTTCTATTTGTCGCGTCCTACATCGATTTATGTACATATGAGGATGATTGGAAGAAGTGTGTATGGAATGTACACCGTTTTGGCTAGAGCATCGTTCATTGATTTGGGTGTTGAATCGTTCATTTGGGTGTTTGCTCATTTGCTCACTTATATATTTTTTTTTACTTCGCAGTCACTTAGTCAATTTATTCAGAATTATTAATTCACATTTATTCTTCCTAACCGACCTTACATGTAACTACCTCTCGCTTGTGTAACTTATGCGTATTATTCGTCAGTGAAAAATTACTTTGAATTACTTTCGATTATGTCGAAATATCTTTTCGTTTAGTTGATATGTCGATAAACTTCCTCTACTTCAAATCAAGCAGATCCTCTACATTCTTCTTCCTAATGTTTCTAATCATTCTTCCAGTTCCTCTTCTCCAACTTCTTCCTCCTCCCTTCTTTTTTTCTCAGAATTGATGTTCTTTCTAATCTCTAATTAAGTATTTCCTCTGTTTTCTTTTCATAATTTGCTGGGCGATTTCATTGAGTATTTTATTCTACGTACTATTCTCCTTGTACTTTCCCTCCTCTGTTGTTGTGTTAGTTATTGAGTCACCAAATAAAAACGGAAGAAATATCTCATCTTTTCACACTTATTTCCTGCAATGTCCGATAATTGTTAGGATATGATTCCGCTCATTAACTGACGCCATATAATTAGACTAATTGTCTGACTTAACTTATCTGCCATTTATATACCTTACATTATATGATATGTATTTTTGGAAGTATATTGATTACTAGATTGAGAATGAAGACACTATTTCGAAGGATATCTTTTAAAATTTGCGAAAAATAGAAAGGAGCAGAATTTATGTCCAAACATTGCAGAACTAGATTTTATGTTATTTAAGGTTGTTTATTCATAGTCGTTCTATTAGTATTTACCGGATATCAGATAAGTGGGGGGAAAGTTTTAATTTGAAAATATATTCCAATTTCGAATAGATTTAAGAATTATATAGAAAATCGGAAATACTTAAATTGAACGGTGATTGTATTCATATTCATGTATCTGAAAAATTGATTTGCTAAAATCATAATTGTAGCAGAGTAGAATAAGAGAAGTAGAAACGATATAGTTAGAAGTGAAAGTTCATGATTTATTGAGGATATTTTGTTAAGATTTTTTTATTTCATATCAACCCAATGAATTTGACATCTTTCTTTATCATCTAATTATCATCATTTATATTATTTAGATGATATGAACGATTCGCATAAATGGGAGAAACAGAATCAAATTGTACAAAGAAATGAATGTCGTCCAACCGATACAAATCAACTATCTATTATATCGACGATTGGTTTATCGGTAGCTGTGTCGAATAATATCGGTGTACAGTCACAATGTAATTCACATAGGAATGATGGACGTGAGTATTTGTTGCAATCAATTCCCACTTCGTTCAACGAGAATCATATAAGAACAAAGAATGTAGAGGAACTAAAACTAAGATTGGAATTATTGACAGATCTCAGAGATTATTTATTACAACAAGCCCAACAACAAGATGATTTATTATGTCATTCCAACAAGAACAAATACGGAGAAGCAACTAGTCAAGTTAATGCAATTTCTATGTTGATTGCAGATAAGAGAAGTGCTCAAGCTCTTCCAATTCACCAATTGTCACCAAATCAACAACCATCATACAAGATTAACAAGAACAATAATGATTGTGTAAATAGTAAAATTGGGAAAGTTCGTTCTAATGTTCAATTGAATCCTCAACATCATCGTCAAATTCGTGAACAGAAGCAGCAGCAACAACAACAACAACAACAACAACAACGACAGCATCCTCACCTTATTGCTCATCAGCAACAACAACAACAACATGAAAATAATAAAAGAAGTGAATTAAAGCAAGAACATTTGTTCTCGACTTCTTCCCAAATGAAATATTCGACGAATAAAATTTATGTAGATCGAAAGGTTTGCCAATTGGGAAGCGAATGTAGAAGACATGAATGTCAAGTACATGGACTTCCCTCTCACGGTAATAGTAGTAGTAATACGGTGAAAAGAGATTCTTCGACAAACATCTTTAATTCTGATCGATATACCTCTAACCAAACTTCAATAATCTTAACAACCTTATCCTATACATCTCCATCATCAACATTACCTCCCAAACTTTTTTATTTAGCCAATAATCCGAATTATATGCCATTAAATTCTATTCGGGATCCACTTGCCCCATCACTCCAACAACAACAACAACAACAACAACAACAGTTTAGACAACAACAGAAATATTATTCTCATGGAATAAATCATCATCAAAAGGAACAACAACAACAACAACAACGACAACAACCGGTACAATCGATAATGTCTCAACAGTTGTTAAATAGTTTAAATTTGAAAACGAAAACGACTGGTAAAGATGGATTGATGGGAGAGAATAAATCTTTTACAGATTTCTTATCATCTTTCATTAATACTCGATTTCATAATACGAGGAATTGTTTAAAGAAACATCATGGAAAAGGAGAGTTAAAAGTGTCAACAAATACATATGATAAAACGAAACATTATAGTGGTGATCATTTAACTAAAAAAAATTTATTATCATCTTTATCACCAAATCAGAAATTCTCTCACAATCAACAACAAGAACAATATAATTCAAGAAATAAGAATTCATCTTTTATTTATCGTAATCATTCCCAATTGAATCGAAATAATTTATTGAACAATAAGAAGAAGTTGTCGAAGAATGACAATCAAAATCATTCCAATTCATTGAATAATCTCTCGAAAATTAAGAGAAGTTTAACAAAGAAAGTTTTCAAACAACTCGAATCTCAATTAAACGATATCTGCCTCAATAATCTTAATAACAATAATAATGATAATAATTTAGAGAATCCACATCGAATTCAACAATTGTTATCGTTAGCTGAAACGTTGATAAATATTCCATTATCTTCATCATCTTCATCTAATTCTGATTCTTCCTCTTCATTCAATTCATTATCATCAATGAAATCATGTTCTTCATCTCATGACTCGCTTTCATCTGATTGTTCGAATTCGGAGACATCTACATCAATTTGTTCTAAATTCCTTCAATCAATCCAATCAACAACATCATCATCTGATTCTAATTCATCTCAACTTTTAACATTCATTCTTTATTCCATAATTTTTCATTTAAAAAATCATCGTCATCATCATCATCATCATCATCATCGTCGACATCATCAACTTGATCATAAAGAAAGACGTAGAGGAAAAAGTAAAAATCATAGAACGGGAATGGATCGGTCGGCGAACATTTATAATCGAATGAAATTACGTTCGTCGTTGAAAAGGAAGAATTGTTTAATTAAAAAATTGTGTGATAACAAACCATTATCTCATCATCGTCCACATGATGAACAATATCATAATTTATCTAAACATCACCATTATCATCGTCATCATCGACACAGTAATCGTGTTGCTCGTCATCGAATATCGAAACGTCGTCTCTCCAATTCATCACAATATTCCCAATTGAATCGTCTCAATTCGTCGATTCTGAAGAAATATTTATTAGATTGTCGTGATCATTATAATAATCAACAAGAACAATTGAAACATAAAAAGGATTTTTATCATTTGGGAAAGAATAATTCGAAAAAGATACCGGTGAAAATTTTGAATAATTCTCGAATGTTTCTTGAAAATTCTTTAAAGAATACTGATTCCAACAGTAGTGGCACCGTCAAAAATAATGATATGAAGAATGTGGAGAATAATACGGAGGAATTCATTCGATCGATCGAGCAATGTCTTGCCGATTTGAGCGAAGAGTTGAAATTCGGTGAAAGTCGATTGTCGAATGGTTTGTTGAGTTCGATGAAAATGAAGAAATCAGAGACTGTCTCACAAAACCAGATACAATTTCCAATTAAATTCTCCAAATTTCATTCACTTAATCAATCGGTGGATACACTCCAACATTATCGAATGTCTACTTGTCATCAGAAGATTGATCAATTAAAAAATTATTCAGAACAGAATACAGGAACGAGACCGTTATCTGATACATTCACTTTGAAGGATTTAATGCAAAATAATTATTGGCCGATTACATCTAGTGTCCCTGATGGTGATTTGATGAATAATGTCGTTGCAAGTCGTTCAAAAACATTGACTTATAATAATCGATTGAAAAGTAATTTGATAATTTCTTCTTCTCAAAACCATAAAATTGAACCAATCAATCAATTTGATATTGTTCAATCATTTCAAAATTTGAAAACGTCAACTATCATTTCAACTGTACCAACGAAATCTATGGATTTAAATATTTTGAAGAATAATAAAAAACCTGCACCAAATCAATCATCTAACGATATTGTTAATGAATCGATAGTGAATGGACATCCGTTCGAGACCTTCTCTCAACTTTACTATCAGTTGAGTCACGTATTAAAAATTGAACAAGATTCCACTCGACGATTACAATTGATGAAAACATTTCTTATTTTATTAAAGACTCTCAATCTCCTTCATCAATACGTTTTATGTTCATCTCAAGAAGATTTGACGATACCTTCTCCTTTACAACTCAATTCGGACGAGAGGAATGATGTCGAAAGTTTTATGAATAAACCGATCAATAATACTGCTTGTCAGAAAGAATTGATGGAACTCCATGATTCTTTATTAAGAGAAACACCAAAATTATTGGCAATTCGAGATAATTTATCATATGAAATTCCATCGACACAAACTAAAACTGGGAAATTCTCTTCTATCAAAAATTTACATGACGAAGTTACTTCAACAATATCAAAATTATCCTTATTCCTCAACAACAACAACAACAACAATAACCATAACAATAACAAGAATATGAAGAATAATAAAGAAGAAAATATTATTGATGTGAATAGAATGAGAGAGAAAAATGATCAGAAGAATAATCCGAATAATTTATTACAATCATCAATTACGTTTAGAAATAATTGTGATAAATCGATGGAGAATGATTTGATAAGTTCAACATTCTTTTCGAATAAAAGAAATTCTTTAAATCAATTAACTTCGATTAGTGGGACGAGTGGCGATATGAAAAGCAATACAATGTCAATAACAACAACCGCACCATTAAATAACAGGAAGAAAACTGTTCGATTACGTGAGAAGAAACCGTCATATTCTGTTATTTCATTTGATTGTAAAACTTCAACATCTAATCATTTTACAACAACAGGTGCGCAACACCAGAGTAAGATCACAAGTTCCTCTCAATCACCGGAAATCAACAAACCTAAATCGAAAAGAAAATCATTAAGAAAACAAGCTACATCATTCTTTAAAGATCATCATCATTCGTCCAATGTCATTTCAATGACTTCTCATGAAATTAATCGGTCACAAACTGATATGAGTTATAAACCATCCAAACGAAATTCGATGACAGAGAAATTGGAACAAATAACGAAATCGAAGAATGAGGATAAACGATGGAAATCAACTAAATTGAATATTTCATCTGGTCGTCGATTTAATCGAATGAAATTGAATAATTATCTCCAATCCATTCAATCCATCCAATCCACCAGTATACCACCTGATAAAATATTGATGAGTAACGTTGATACATTATTTCGAGATTCGAAGAAACTTAAAAAAAGATCATTTCATGCATTCTGTTTGAGAACACCATCCATCAATCAAGATCCATTTGGAGATCATCACAAATTATCATCAGTCATTCATAGTGCTACTTATTTCCTTCATTATATTATTATGCCAGGAATTGTTGGTAATTGTCGAAATGAACAAGTAAGAAATTTATTAATGAATTCTACTTCGTCAATCGTCACACCTCAATCAGATGATAATGATGATTTATTCAATCCAATTATCCGAACATCCGTTGACCATCCGATTGTTAATCGAATTAGTCGAGAATCGACTCATCAATTGAGTTCGTTCGACGAATCGTTCGATGTACAAAAATCTATTTCAATTGATTATTCGGAATTTGAGAGTAAAACGAAAATCGATAATCATCAATCATTTAATCAACCAACTAAATATGTTAATTGTGAGAGGAAATTGGAGGAATCTCAAATTATCCAAATTCATTCTTCTACACATCAAACTGAATCGTTACATAAACCAATTAGGGAATTGTCGTTAACATCTCCAGATATTATAGTGTCGTCGAATGAACGAGATGAATTGAATTCAATGATCGATTCACCATTACTACCTGTCGATAATGGTTCAATAACAGAATCATTCGTTAATGATCCAGCTGTTATTCTCCAAGAAGAATTGTTGAATCAGAAGAAATCAATCGATTATGGCAATTCCGCTTATTTATATTTCCAGCATCATGGTTATTATCCACCTACAACATACATCGCACAAATGTCTGATAATATCGAACAGAATTTAACAGATGAGACAATTCAACAATTAAATATTCCAAACGTTCAATCTGATGAGAATCTCTCGTATATCTTATCATCTATGGACGCTGATAAGACGATGGTAACAGATCAGAGAGAGACACTTTATCTTCTCAATCAAATGAAACAAGATTCATTTTTTTTTGATGATGCAGATAAATCGTTAGATAAGTCATTAGATTCCTTACAACAACTTCCATCATTCTCAATAGCGAACGGTGACGGTTTCCATATAAAAACAAAGAAAGATAATTCTGCTGATGGAATTGCATCGAAAGCGAAAAGTTTCATGAAAAATATGTTCAATATTCTCCCCAATCAAACTTCCTCAACCATCAACAAAACAATAACAACAACCACATCTGCCGTAGTTCAATCATCGAATATTGATAGGAGGAATTTAAAAAAACGGATTTCTGTCAATATTTTAAAGGATTTCATTTCACACAATTCTCCAACTGATTCATCAATATCAAATGCCAAAACTGCTATATCAGTATCTCCATTAACAATCATTAATTCCACATTATCAATATCAGAAAATGAGAAAATTCCAGTATCGTCTGTCCAAAATCAGAATTCTTATGAAACTTTAACTCCAACGACGAAAACTTTCGTCACATTACCAGACACTTCAATTTATTTCTCTACACATTCTCCTCAACCTCAACATGGCACAATCAGTTATTGTCGTTCACCACAAATCTCCTTTTCTGAAGATGCTCAAAAGAATGATAATTTATTGAAAGTTAATCAGAATATTGATGAAACGGAATCAATTCGACGATTATCTCTTCTCAAAACGAATTTGTCTCATCAATTTCCTTCATTCAGTTCAGCTTATACGAGTATCGATAGTGGTCGTCGATCGATATCGAATAATTCGATTCGATCTAAACGTCCTTCGCCCATCAATCGTCGATTGGAAGCGATGGAATTGACATTATGTGACACATTGTCAATTTACTGGCACAAATCGTCAGAATTGGAAAAATATGAAAAATTCATATTGACTTGTCTCTCCTATCTCGTTTATTCTGATCGGAAATATAATGGAGTGACAACTTTCAATTATTCGAGATCGATCTCTTTATCATTTATTGATCAATTGCCGAATTGTTGCGATAAATCTTTATTGTCTCTTTCCGTCTCTGCTTATCAAACGTTGGAGATATTAGGTGAATTATCGAGATTAGATGACGAGAGAAATACAAATCTTCAATTTAATAAATATGTACCGTCTTATATTAGTGAGTATATGAAAAATGAGATATCATTTCCATTCATTTCTATGAACATCAAATTAATTCAATTACAATTCCTCATTTATTCTCTTGTTACTTTCTCTCTTATTTCACAAGCTAGTTGCAAAATTAAACATCAATCAATTTGTAAAGGAAATTTGAGTTTGTTAAAAAATCTCAACAATTCTTCATTCCATCACAATTTCATTTACCTTTCATATATGTATGAACGACAAGGACAAAAACGAAACCGATTGAGACGATCTTTATCCAGTTCGTGTGTTGATCGATGTAATCGTAAATTAGCAAATAGATTATATAACTGGAATATAGCTTTCACTTCTGGTCGGAATGATCTATTAGGGAAAAGTTCGATTGATCTTTCACAACCGAAACCGAACGATAATTATTTACTTCCCATCATAAACAAACATAGAACTGACCATAAAATTCAAAAGAAACCAATGTCACAAATAGTGAAATCGTCGAATAATCGTATTGAGAATGTGAGTTGTATTGACGGATTGGAGGATGAAGGACATGTTTTCAAGAAAGTGACGAAGGAGAATGTTGGAAAATTACCAGAGAATAGTGAGAAGCAACTAATTATTAATTCTTCACAAGCCAATTCAACATCAACTAACAAATTAATTATGGAAAGTTCGTCAATCGATAAGACGGAAAGAGGAAGTCTATTTGGTCCATTGACACCTTTTCTGACAAAAGCAAAAGAATTCATTACGAAAGCAATTGATGAGGACTTCGATAACGAACTGCGTGCTTATAAATCTTCTTCTTATTTTGTGGCAACGAATAATTTGACGCAACAATCATCTATTGCCGAATCGGATAGAAATCATATTTATGAGAATGTTGGAGTATTTCTTTCAGATGATGAAGCGTGTTTGAATAAAGAATCACCTCAAATTAATGCGAATGCTCAATTGTTAGCATTCGACAAGAAGATTCCCATCACAACGGAAACTGTTAAATTGACTTGTCTCATTCGTTCGACGTACGACACCGAATCTTGCGGCACATACGAAAGTTGTGATTGGGATATGGAAAAGAAAGGAATAGAGGAATTGGTCGATAATCGGAAAGAATTAGAGAATAATTCATTCAATAATTATCCGTCAATGAAGAAAAATGAGAATGAAATTGAAAATTGTGATGAAAAGAAACCACATTCAGATTGGTGTGTCTGCTCTAAATGTACAATAGATCGAGTATCTCCTGTTATTCTCAATTGTTTCCTCCAACAGAAAACAAACGACACATTACCTGACGATTATGTCGATTGTGATGATGATATCAATTTTCCTTCAACTCCTTTCAAATCAACGACGCCCTTAGGCTTCCCATTAGGCAATGCGAAAGAGAAATTGCTAAAAATTTCTACATCATCTTCATTATCGTCGACAATTAGTAAGAGATTCGATAAGAATAAAGAACGGAAACATGAAGAATTCCTGAAGAAATTCCAACGATATGGATCGCCTAACATCGAATTGTATGATAATAATTTGATGAATATGAATAAGAATGATATTGATGATGAAATTAGTTATTATAGTGATATCATGAAAAAGAAATGGGAAGATCAATGGGATCGTTTGTATCATGAACAACAGAAACAAATATTTCAATCAAATATGGATGAAAATCCAAAAAAAGTTAATCCGTTTATGGAATCCATACCAATTCGACAAACGAATACAACGAAAAATAAAATGATGAAAATTGGTTCTTCTCAACGATCCATGTCCATCGAATCATTACAAATCCAGATGCAAGATGTTCATAAACTTCGTCTGGTAAATAAACATCCTCGATTGAGGAGGATGTCTAGTGATGATTTCCATTCGGCACAGAACGATCAAAATAATTGTGTGTTGAATAAATGGCATTGGGCGAATGCGGCTGAAGAATTGGAGAATGAACAGAATAAATTTGATAATTTCATTCAGTCATGTTATTATCAAGATCATTTGTTGGCACAGAAAGAACAAAAACAGAAAATAATTTCTCCAAATTATTCGGAAGATGATCGAGGTAAAAATTCGACGACGATCATGGAAACCGATCGGATATCTTCGAAAAATTCTTCTTCAAGTGAATATTTGAGTGAGAATGAGATTCGTTCAACTAAATCTCCAAATCCTTCATTAGCCTCTACAATTCTTTCACATTTTCGACGATCAAACACTCGATCTCGATCATCATCAACTCGAACAAAACAATCATTCAATTTCTCACGAAGTAGTAGTCGAGCATCAAAACGATCAAACTCCAAAAATGATATGACGTTCGTTGTGGATTATCTTTACAACAACAACAACAACAACAATTTAGAGAATGAAGAAGAAAATAAAGATAAAATAATACCATTACCTTCCGATGAAACGAACGAGATGATTGCACAAGAAATAATAACGACAAATGATGAGAAGATAATAGGAAATGATGAAAGTAAGAAACCATCAATTCAGATCGGTTCAGCGAATGAGGCATGGCAACAGCTGCTATCATGGTCGCATTTAAATCAGAATTGCAAACAGCAAAAAACTATTCACAAAAAAGAAAAAGTTACTTGGAAAATGTTGACAAAAACGTCGAGGATGCCTCTATTTGAAGTGTTTAGGTATAATTTATTCATCATTACCAACACCATTTTCCTTTTATTATCTTATCCAAATGATTGGAATCACTTTAAAAGAAATTCTAAAAATATTGTTGTCAAATTTGCCTGATGGAATTCCATCAAAACATATCGATAATTCATTTATCTTCATATTAAAATGACGTTCAGGATTATTATTATTATTATTATTATTATCAAATAATTACATCATATTATCTCCATTCATTTCCTTTGTGATTTGTGAAATTAAACATTTTGTCATTTCGTCTTTTGTTCGTGTTGCAATTATGGTAAATGGATCTAATTCTTCTTATTCCATCACTAACAATCACATAATATTTTCCACTTTCCTTAGATCTCATGATGGCCCGAAAGAGAAGACAAAGAACACTCCCAGATTAGCAGGAACGGCGTCAGCATTACTACGTGTGGCAGCTTTAAAGAAAGCGGAAGCTAGTGGCAAGAATGATGTACGTTCACGATGGTTAAATGCCATTCATAAAGCCAATATCCAAGTATCACTTCAAACAAAGGTTTGTTCATTATTTAATTGAAGGGAGAAATGAAATTGATAAAAATTAATTTCCTACATCATTCCTAATACAATGAGAAGCATGATATTTAGAAAAAAAAATTCCATAAATGTCATCTGAAGTAGTGATGACATTGATGGTGATAACACCTGGTGCCTTTTCGAAGGATAAAAACAAGTGAAATAATTGGAAATTTTTGAAGAAGTTTCAAAAAAAAAAAATGAAAAAAATTGGAAAATTTTCCCATTTATCAACTAAAATATTACTAATAATTTAGTAAAATAATATTGGTGTAATATACTGCGATTATATAATTTTTGCATATTGACTAGAATTGAAATAATTTGAGAGAAATTAAGAAATTATTTTGTCGATGAAATTGAATCAGAATCAGAAGATGATTATGAAAATATATTGAATTATTTATTTTCGGGAGTAAATAAGAATATTGTTCGTGACCAGAATATTATTGGAGATTCTCTCACCCACATAACTTTCTTGGAGATGTCATTCTGTTGATTTGATCATTTCTCCTCCTCCTCTATTTTGATATTGAATTTCTTTATTGATTTGGTCTATTATATGGAATAGAGTATGTTCCTATATGTCTCTGCTCCAAAACGGAAGATGTTCGTTTAAATGATAATTCAATTTATTATTTTTGTATAAATGTTCCTTGTTGATAGGAAAATATATATTTTGCTTAACACAATTTCTTCATTAGAATTTCATGCAAAAGGCCAATAAAAAGATTTTGACCTTCATTCTCCTCATTCATAGCAGATCATTATTTGTTTAGTGATTCACCATCGTTTTTCTTTCCAGTTTATTTTTATTGAAAAATAATATGAATTAAATTGTCTTTATTTTTCTATTAGCAGTTCCTACCAATGTCTCCTTACCTTCCTCTTTACACTACGTAAATGTGTTAATTTCCACTAAATTTTCATAAGTTGTTAAGTAATTCTTGAGATCTATCAATTTAGGAGAGGAATAAAAGAAAAATTTTCAAAGTTTCCAGCACCAACTTTTCAGATACTTCCCCTCAAAATGTATAAGATACTTTTTTTATTGCATATTCCTCGCACATTCGTCAACATTTCCTATTTTCTCTATTAATTATTTAAAAAAAAAATTTCTTTTTCTATCCCTTATGTTTTTTATCACTTTTATTTCCTCTTAGAAAGAAAGAAAACCTTAAAAATAATTTTAGTTGTTTTTAGTTCAAGAATAAAACGGAATTTATATAATACTTCGTTTTCATCTGATCATTTATTATGGAAAGATGTTATTGTTGACTATGTCAAAATTCTGATTAGAAGGCGAATTTGATTTCATCCGAGTAATGATGAATGAGAAATCATCTAACGAAGAAAGAATTATTGAGAATAATCATATAAGAACGAATAGTAAAACGAGGGAGAAGAACAATATAATAACTAACAATAATAGTCGAAAAACGAATGTTGGAAAGAAGATAATCGAACGGAAAAATCGTCCACATTCCATCATATTCTCTTCGACCATTAACGATCGATCACTTAATCGACAACAATATAGATCAATACGAGATCGTTCGAACGCATTCGTTAACCATTTATTAACGCAATCTCCCATCGTACCAGTGGCGACATCAGCATTAACAGGATCATCGCAAACGAAAAGAAATGAGATGGAGGAGAACGGACAATTATGTGAGAAGAATTCGTTCAACTCTATCCAATATCCCGAAGTGAAATTACGTGAAAAGAAGAAGGAGAAGAATGATGATTCGGTAGAAAGATGTCGTGATTCCAAAATGGAATGGGAAGATACGGAATTACAATTATTAGGAATAAGAAAAAGTATAGCTCAATTTGATGCATTATTCAATAATTGTAATAATGAGGAAATGTTGAAAGAGTTTGAACAGAAATTGATGCATTTACTCGATTTTGATATGAGTGATATTCAGTCATTCCATTCTAATTTCAGTGTTTATCCCGATATCAGCGATCAATCAAATGCAGGAAGTCGTAGTTCATTATTTGATGGGACACTCAGCAAAAAACAACGACAAAGATTATCAAGAATACTCTCAGAAGATCAAATGTCATTGAACGAATCATTAATTTCAAAAAATTTATGGAAACGATCGTCGATTTTGAAGGATTGTCAAATGTCATCTAATCCTCGACGTCAATCAGTAATGGAAACGTCTGTAGACACGTTAAAGAATAATTTGAAAGAATATGATAATCATTCCACTACCAATACAACTGAAGTTTCCCTAATAGATCAACAAACGGACGAATCGACAAAAGAATTAAATCAACGAATTGCTGAATTGCAGAATCGTGGTGGATGGTTTCCACATTTCGTCGAGAATTCGACGAATGCTCAATTTGATGGAAATGAATCAATACTCAATGAGATTCCATCGAATGTTTATGGAATTCTTCGATCGAAATCTCAACTCATGTCAGATCATTCAGCATTTTTTGACGGATTACACAATAATGACATGATGACAACGAGTAATATGTCGTCATCAATGCAACTTTATTTCCATCGATCATTACCTGATCTTCGTTTGCCCAATAAATATCAAGATGAGAAGAAGAATGAATGTAATACGAAACATTTATCATTGTTAGATTTGGAGTCGTTCGAATTAACATTTGTAAGACAAGCAGCTATTTCTGCTGCTCAGAAACTGGTGAATGAATGTAATGAAGATATCGATCTAATGTCATCAGCAAATAATTTGGAATTTAGTGACGCTATTAACAAAGATAATATTAGTCAAGATTCCAATAGTATTTTCTGTCAATCGAACATTTCAACTGATAATAATGATCTCCAATCCGAATCATCAACTTCCACATTAAAAAGTCAACAAGTGAATTCGGATCGTTTCACATCGACACCTGTTCGCTTTCGTCGCAGTCGAGCTTATAGTGGAACGAGCGTAAACTTTTCACGAATTGGTCAAATGCAACGCCTGAGGACTTATATGTCCAAATTGACAAGTAAAGTCCAATCATTCGTCTACAGGACATTCATCGAAGAGGAAACAGATATGGAGAATTCTAAGAAATTATATTCGATTACTGAAGAAGAAAATGAAGACAAATTATCTTCGAATGAAGAAAGCGATGATAATAACTTGTTATTAATGCGCAACTGTCGTGAAAGAAAATTTTCAAAACCGTCATCGACGACATCTCGTGAAAGAAAACGTATTACTGCAGAAACATTAGGTAGCTATGATATAATCGATCACGCCGAAGCAGACGACATTTGTACTGAAGCACAAATAATGAATGAGCAACTTGAACAGATTGAAAAATTGGAGAAGACATTATTAGGGAAGAAAAAACAGAAAATTATAGAAGAACATTCGTCTGTTGATGGAAGTGTAAAAAGAATAGATAGTATGAAAATAGTCATATCTCCCACATCCACCGTCAAATCGAACGACACGTTGACTTTAGAGTATCTCAATAAATGGAGAAAACAATTATTATCTCATCAACATTCGTCTGATGTCGTTGCCGTTAAAAAAGGAGAGAAATAATTCTGATTTTAGTTTGATCAACTTGTCATTCTCAATTCTCAATTCCTACGTATCAGATACATGAAATTTCTGGACATCATTAACATTATTCTAATTGAGAATTTATACATATATCTAATATATTTTCCTTTTATTCTCGCCCAGTCGTTCTGCTAATTACGATGATGTCGAAAATTTCTTTTTCTCCAAATTCTTTCGAAGTGAAAATTTCATTTTATTTAAAAAACGATCATTCCTTCGTCGACGTTTTTCGGAAGAACATTCATATGATGAGTTACGAAATTTCGCTTTTCTTTTTCTACATTTCAACTCAAAATTTCATAATTCACAACATTTTATTACTCGGGAATTATATTCATTACGTTCACTAAAAAAAAAGAACTTCGTTAATTTTCTTTCAATCTTACAATGATCTTGTGAATGGAGCATCTTGGGAGTTGGATTCATTCCATTATATGTTTCGTTTAGAAGTTGGAAGCCCTACGGCTTCATTTTACCATTGTATGGCGAAGTGAAGAAATGAAAATTATTTCAATCTTTAGGACGATCTTATTTCGCTTCATTTTTTTTTCTCAATATATATAATCCATTTTCTGTGAGAAGGCAAAATTTGATTAAGATAAAAAAATAAGGGAAATATGATTTGATTCCTTCATTCTTCTTCCTCATCTCTCACCATTCTATGCACAGTTTCGCGAGAAAAAAAAATGTAAAGCGAAATGAGTGAATAAGACGGAAAAAAAATGAGCAAGAATTCGAAAATAATTTTTCTGTTTTCTCTACCGCTGTATTATGACGTTTATCTCATCGAGCAACCAGAATCCAGCAGCAGCTTCGTCCCTCAATGTGTCAGTCATTAAATGAGAGTATTGTTGTTATTGTGATTGTTTATCTTGTTATCTAATTTCTTTATGATGATCTTTCTGATTTGTTGTTCCATAAAATGATAACGTGATGTATAACGCTGGACCATTAAAATTATTATTTCTTCCGTTTACCCATTGGATGAATAACTATAATTATTAATTATCTGTGTTAATTCCTCCATCAAATATCTATTAAATCGACATGACGATTTTATATTACATCTGATCTCCATTGAAATATATTCAGAAAAAAAAAAGATTGGTGTCTCTTATAACTCGTCTTCTTTATTGGCCACGTCCAATAACCATTTATTATAGTGCGAGATAACTCAAATAAGAAGGAAATGTAAATAGATAAGAAATAATTTGCTGATTTTATTATTCCATCACATTTCCTTCTTTCAAGATTTTTAAAGAATTATTTTTGAAGATATTGAAATAGTACAAGATTTCTGTTGTCATGACATCGATCCTCCTCAACACAAAGCATTCTCCCTAAAATAATTCTTCTCTTATACGTAATGCATTCTACGCCGTCAACGTCTTCCGCCATCTTACCAAAACGAAGAGGAATTATTATTAATTCGCCAGCAAGGCCCTCATGGAAATCAATCGCTTACCTTTCTTTATGGAGTCGATGTCATCTCAACGAGTACTTAATTCAACCAATTTCTTATAATTGGCAGAATTTAGCCATTGAAGATTCTTTCAATTCTTTCGTAAATCGGTCCCTTGCTCCACCCATGTCTCACGTCCATCCAAATGATGTAAAGCATAACTATATACCTGAACAAAACGAAGGTCATTTGTCTTATATCCAAACACCAACAATATGCGAACCTACTATTCCCTCATCCCGCACAAGTGATCAAAGTAGTCGATTATCATTCACACAAGAATCATCAGAAAGTGGAAACGATTTAACAAAACTCACAAATCCATCATGCCGATCGAGCAGTATTGGTGATGTAGAAAATAGTTTATATCAAAGAAACTATGGCAGATGGAAAACTTTACAAACTTCGAATAATCATTACGAAAATTTGAAACCATCTCGTCAATCACATACGTTCAAATGGAATCTAATCATTCAAATGACACGGCAACAGGCCGCAAATAAAGTTCACATTTAAGAGGAGTTGAATGAAAAACTTTTTAATTAGAAATTTGTAGAAAATATTTATAATTTATATTTTATTATTCTAACCACTTTATTTAAAATTGCTAATTTTCGGTCTTTTTTTACTCCTCGTAGACTGAAGATGACGCGGTGGAAAGCGATGGGAAGAATTCGGATGGGTTTGTACTTCAGTTTTACTTTTCTTTACAAGTAGAGAACTACTTAATATAAAAAGTTATTGAAAGAAATATCTTCATGAAGATTCATTGGCAAATAATAAATTATAAAGTAATATATATCTAAATTAGTTGAAGTTAATTAAATAGTAATTATTTTGGAAGTTTAAGAAAATTGATAAATTTTACAGAAGTTTTAATAGATTTACAAACAATGATGTCATATTAAATTAGAGTAAGAAATTTATGCATTCGACGTCATTTACCCAGAGATTAATTGGGTCCTATGTGGAAATATAATGAAATCATTTTTTCAAAAATTAGTTAATTCTGTTGTGATTTGATTAATCATATGGAGAAAAGTAAATTGTAGACTATACTTCATTTCTTATTCATGCATTTACTGATACATGTTCATTGGTCGGAATGTATTGAATAAGAATGATAGAAATCTTGTTTTTCAAGTTTGAGTGAAGTGTCTGATAATTTGGATAAGCCCAAGTGAATTGTGAAGAGAAAATATTAGTTCAATTGTATGTCGACATCGGTTTGGAGTAAAATATCTATAAACATTGAGAAATGTATATTGAAGATATAAAAATAGAAAAAGTTATTTGTCGCTTTCACGAAAAAAAAGATGGAGTTCCTACATTTCTTTCGACGATATAATCTTATGGAACTGTTAAACATCATAACGACAAGAAAACGAAAAGAAAAAGAAGTATTAACCTTTAATTACTATCATTATTGCATGTCGACATGTTCAGCTATAATTGAGCAGCATACCTATATGTCGATCGTCATCTATTTCTTTACTGCACCAGTCAAACAATTGCAGTTATTTCGTTTGGAGAAAATATCAAATTGAAAAAAATGTTATTAGGTAAAACAATTCATTTCCATATTTCCCTCTATGAAGACACAACGAGATTGGAGCATTATATTCTGAAAATAATTCAATGATTATATTGTGTAATGTCACGATTATCCGATAGAATAATCCTCCAAGACTTGTCAATGAAATACATCGATCTTTTATTTCAATATTCTATAATCACTTACAGATATGACGTGTTCTTCGAGAAATATTAATGAACGATTGATTAAGAAGAATAAACAATTTATTTCGAAATTAAATGTTTTTTTTTTCTTTCGAGGAGATAGCAAATGAAACAATAAGATTCTTGCTTGCCCTAAATAAAAGTATGATCCCTCATAATTGCTGATATGTTTTTCGTTTTATGAGATATACAGAAGAGACGATTAGGAAATCATCAAAATTCCTTATATTCTCCTTTAATATTATTTCTAATTAAAATTTATTTTTCTTAGTGAATGATAAATTACATAATTTTGAATATTTCATATAAATATCGACCAATTCATGCATGCATTTCTCATTTTCCCACTCTCATTTCTTCTCATTCCACCACCAACTATTCTTATTGAGGGTGATACAGAACTTTAGAGAAAACGTATTATAATGAAATCATTTAGTATCGACATGACCAATATGGAATCGAGTACGTTGCCTAAAACTTATTGCTGTATGAAAAAGAGTAAAAGTTACTTACTATTTCCTACGACGATGATGTTGGTAGTTGTGTTACATCAAAACTGGAAAAAGGCCAGAATGAAAAAAAAATTGAGAAAGAAATTCTTCTAGTTGTGTACTTGTGTTTCCGTATAGACGTCAGGAGAATGCATATGAGATGGCAATGGTATTTCATGCTTATGTGCACGAGATTTATGTGTACGTGTGGTTCTCTATCTATTGGTTGTTGTATGTTGGGTCGATCGTTCATCATGTAAGTAATATATGTTCAATTTCACCATAATATTTTCCTTTGTTTCCTCTTTGTCTTCGGTTTTTTTCTCTTCTCCCAAATTTATTTTTGAAAGTCTTCCTCATCTATAATCTTCGTCTATTTTTCCTCCTTTTTTCAAATTATTTACTCCTTGATTACATTTTGAACGAGTGCCATTTGCAGAAAGCAATAGTGTATGGGCGCGAAAGTAATGATGAGAGATGAATATAACATTTGAGAACCATTCATGACATTGTCAGTTGATGACTTTGAAACGTACAAGAGCCGATATATTATGCTCCTCACTGATATATCGCAATAGTCGAATTGCCACAATGATATATAGATTACGGAATTCTTTTATATATAAAAAAAAAGAATTGCTGTTGGAAAGGAGAGATGATGTAAAGGAGGAGGAAAACGTGGAGAAGAAGGTCAACTTGACGTGATTATTTTTCCTTAACACAAAACTGAATGAGTATTTTCGAGCACTTTACCCCCAACAATTCTTAGCACAATTTTCTTCATTTCTTTCTGATCATGAACGAATTCATTTATCAACACTCAATTCCATTAATGCAGTCCAAATTAAAGAGAAATAATGGAGAAATGACTGGAAATAAATTGGAATAAATAAAATATTTTCTTACTATTTTCCTAAATATGTATCTATAATCAATTCGACTCTTTCCCGTCATATACACCAGGACAAGAGTACCATATAAAAGTCCCTACCGTATTGTCGACTCTATGAAAAAAAGCAAATATAATTTACTATGAAGGAGAAAATACTGTGAAAATACTGGGACGAAAATTAATGTTATGTGAGATGTTGACTTGTACCAATACTGCAAAAATTAGTGTCTAATATAATTATTTTATACTTTATCTTTAATTTTGATATAAATTCTTTAAGTCCTCCGACTTTCCTCCATTTGGACATTACTATTGCACTTCATTTCTCTTATTAAATAAGTCAATTCCTTTAATTAGCATGATAGAAATAATTTCGTTTATCACAGCAAATAGTTGTTAATTAAAGATAGTCGTTATTCGAGTTTCTATCATGCCGTGTTGACAAACTACAAGTTTTTTTCTTGAGGAAATTCTGGAATTATTTCATTACATTTTCATTATAGCTATTGGAATTTCCAGGTAGTATTAGTTCGATTTCTCAAATATTAATTTCATTCTATCTTCCTATCTTGAATAAATTTCGTTCTAAACAATCCATAAATATTTCAGGAGTATTCTAATCTGCACGAACTATTTTCTTGGGTAGACTACAATTTGGTTGTGATGATGTAGTTGAAAAAAGGAAGATGATATTCTAACTATGATAGCGGAAGAAATGATCTGAGCTTACCATACTTATTCGCAATACTGTTTTTTCTTTTTCATCAAAGAAATCTACATTAGCTGCATTTTCTCGTCAATCTGATTTGCCTTAATATCTATTTCTTTCTTTTTCTCTTCCCCTCCCTACCTCCAATCTCGCCTTCGGTTAAAGAGGGCTAAGATTTCTTCCTACTTTTCCCAAGAATTTCCAAAGAATGAAAATTCCTCCTTTACGTTCTTCTCGCACAGGTATTGTAACTAAAACCATTTTTCTGCAAAAAGTCATCTATATAATATTAATCCTCACTTGCCATCCACACATCCACATCACCAATAGAGTGTTACCATGAGATTTGTATAAAGAACATGTTCCATCTAATAAGTAAGTAGGTGTGTATTTGTGTGTATGTGTGTGTGTATGTGTGTGTCCATGTGTCTGTCGATGGGTGCAGAAGACTAGGTATTAGGAATTATTAACTTTATGCTTAATATGCATAAAACTATTAGAATTTATAGATTTTATTACTAAAATCATTATTCATGTACCTACACTTACACCTTGTATCATAAGTAATTCATTATGGTAGATCTTGACTGTTGTTTGATTGATAAGTATTATTTATATTATTTCTTTTCTTTCTTTTCTTCCATTTCTTTGTCAAACGACAGAGATAGATCCCCTCCCAACACAGCTAGATCTTCAGCAATTATTTAATTTAGAAGATTATTTGAATTATTCCATATTTCTCCTTCATCTCAATCCACCGGTTGAGCAAAAGAAAAATGAAAGGAAAGGAAGAAGTTTCTCTATCGTTTTATTGATGATCAATTTCCTTCCTATTCTTCAACTATTAATTATCTCTTCTTTGTCATTAATTCAAGTTCGCATAGTTGTCTCTTCAACAATCCTTTCTGTAACTTCCAAACAGATCGTTACTAACATCATCACCAATTTTCCTTCATTTCTTTTCCTTCAACCTCATACCAAGTTGGTTCTCTAGAAAGATGAGTGAACCGCTATGTTACATAGAATTTCACTAATAAAACATAATTTCTAAATGAAACATATAGTTATATAATTATTAGTTCTCTAGTGAGTCTTTTTTGTGGCAGTTGTATTATGCGATTGGACCGTACAGTGAGTGTTATATCAAAAGGAAATTATTCGAGAAAATTGAGGAAAATCAATAGCCTTTTCTCTCGAACTAAAGTGTAAAATTGAATTTATATTATTTGCTCTCGTTAACACGTACAACGAATTCTCCATTAATCATTCTCGTTCCTTTACACTACACTCCGGAAAGTTAAATAAAATTCGGAGAAAAATCAATTTTGTTTTAACTTCCCCGAACCCGAAAATGGAGAAGGACAGATAATAATGGACAGATATTCTTGTAAATATTCTTTATATCATGGATGTCAACAGGTAAATAGGCTGAAAGTTGCCTGTTCACTTGACCTTGTTTAGTGGGAAATTTGAAAGTCGATTGTTAAGATGGAAATGGAGAAAATTGATCGACTAACAAAATAATCATCTTAAACTTAAAATTCATCCGTATGTGTGTATGGTGCACATAAAGAGAAGATGCAAAACCGTTTTCCATTTACGTATGAAAACTTGAGAGTTGTCCTAACGAAGAAGTTCGAAGAATATGGGGAAAAGTCATCCACGTAAACCAGCATGTATTTATTTAACGGATTAATCGATCATCTGACAAATGCTGAAATTAAAAACGAATTCCTTCGAGAAGACGACTGCTGTCATATTATATGTCAGTAATTCTTTTGGAAAGATGAAATTTTCTGGAAAGTTGTTCAGTTATTTCAATTTCAAATTATTTCTCTTATTCCATTTCTAACGATTATTTATGAATCATATTCTTTCACTTTTACCAGATTAACTTTCTCTTCAATAACTCCTTTCTAGCAATGCATCTCTTCCATCTTTTTATTACGTAGAGAGTAATCACGTAAAATGAGAAATTAACGAACTGAAAAGAATTGGAAAGGAAAAACAGCAAATGAAGATGTCCACCATGTGAAAATAAGAAGAATTGATGACATCACTATAGTATTAATTCTAATATAAGAAAATATTATGATATTACTTTTAGTATATTTCTTTTAACTTTGTAGTTATAAGGAGATTGATTTTAGAAATATTGGTCTCACCTTGTTAACGTGTTTTGAGAGGATTGAGTTTTTCTGAAAGTTATTTGTTCTGCGAAAAGGAAATCTAAACATATTAAAGTAACTTCTTTGGAACTCATTTCAACTGATATTGAACCGGAATCAACTTATTAAATATAATTTAGTTTCTTTCAATTCGTTTCCAACTGTTCAATATTCAAGGAGACGAAAAAAGTATATTTGATGGGGAATCTGAAGACATTAATCATAAAACGATATTTCTAACGACCTTTCATCTGATGATAGGTAGCATGCGTGAATTAATATGATGATGCATCATTATTTCTATATTATACGATGTTGAGACATTCGACTGATACAGATCAGTTCAATTGTCATAAATAAATCAACAAATAAATATTAGTTCAAAAAAAAAATCTGAGAATGATATGACGAGAATGATAAACGGAGTAAAAAACATAAATTAAAATTTTGAAAGAATATTTCTCTTCTTTTTTTTGTTGGATAACGAAATAGATTGATAAATAGAACGATAAAAAATAGTTTAAGCGAATATGCTTCTCCTGAATATGGAATCATCTACGAGGTGTCAATAAAGTCGATCGATAAAAAATATGATCAGAAGTGCGATTGATCGCCTTATCATTAAGAGATGAAAGTTCTTATTATCATTGTGTTGAAGTTTGACGATGAAATGAGCATTTTCACTAATCGTTCAAAATTGCGCACATCGGAGAAAGGAAGCCGAGTAGGAACAACTAAAATCTCTTCCATCATTCTCACGACGACTACATCGAAGACAATCGACACCATTTATGAAAGTAGAACGACATCAGCACAATTATCTATTGAAACAACATCAATACCTTTAATTACGGGAGTGACGACATCTCGCCTTGTGGAGACACCAGATATGACAAGTCGAAAGAGGAACGATGAGAGAAGAAGAAAAGATGTACGACATCGTTCCATCAGTACACAAACAGCAGTTGATGATGGAAGAGGAAGGAATAATGAAAATTTGAATTTGAAAAATGAAAACATGTGTGATGATTTATATGCGTCAATGACAAATGACACATTAGACATCGGGAGAACAATCAGTAATAATGCAAATGGGAAAAATGGGAAAACGATTCTGTCGCCCGGTCTCGTTGGAAATGCTACCGGTTCCTGTTCATCCTCATTTCAATTACAATTTACACCAATGCCACCTTCATCGGATAAGACTGTTTCATTGAATAGACAACACAAAATACTTTATGCAAAACATTATAAGAAACCATATAATTCTAGTTGTCGCTCCTTACGTCAAAATCAACAAATATCGAAGTCGGCAGGCCTTTCTAAACACCTATTAGAGAATGACGAATGTATCAAGATTGAACATAACAGTTCATTAATTCCTGATGGGTTTGTTCTGGATTTGGATCATATATCTCTCTCTTCCAATTTCATTCGGTTTCTTCTTAATCACCATAATATCACTGATGATATTGTAAGAAATGTTAGTCGAAGTGAAAATAATGAACAGAATGAGTTTAATTTAGTTTCAACATCTCCTCTTCTATGTCAATCACCTATAACAACTAAAACTAATATTAAACAAGAACAACGAAAATTAATTGAAGATTTACACAAACAACAACAACAACAACAACAGCATTTAAACGAATCATCTTTCCCTCACGATCTTCACATTCAACATTCGAATCATTATCATACACCGGCATGCTTGACTGAAGCAATTCTTTTGCAAGCTGCTGTCAATCAAAATCGCATGTACCAGCAACACCAACAACAACAACAGCAACATCAGCGACAACAAAGACATAAACAGAATAGACCTTATACAACAAGATTGTCCGCTCTCTCACTTACAAACATCTTTCGGAAACAAAAATTTCGTCCATCCTCAAACACCACTAACACCACTAACAACAACAATAATCGAGCTAATGAGAAATTTGTAAAGACGACAAGTATTCCAAATGAACGTGAAAAGTTTGTAAGAGGAAGTGGAAAGGCGAATTCGTTGTCGAAATTGAATAAATCGAAATTTCAATGGTCGAAGATTCTTTCACCGAAATTCATTCATCGAAAAAAGAATCATCAACAAATGAGTGCAAATGATGGAATACAAGTTAGTCGAATGAGTGTGACGAAGACATCGGTGAATGATATGAATTTGTCATCGAAATATGGTACGATACCATCTTCTTCCAAATTGTCGATGCCATTATTAAGGAGATCGAAAATTGTCGAATATCCTCTCGACGAGAGTTACATTGAGAAATATTCATTAATTGCTAATAAGAAACAACAAGTGTCATCCACCACATCTCAGATCAACTCACCCAATTCCATGACGTCAGATAAGCAATTTCCAATTAATAACCAGAATCGTATTGATGTCGTAGCTGGATCGATTCATGACAATTTTAACATTTCCATCAACAATCAAATTATTCAGGACGACAATATTCTAATTAACTCGATTAATTCGATGTCGAAATATATCACAACAACATCCGAAATAAAAAAGGATAAAATTAATAAAAACATTACACCTTTTCCCTTCTCTACCATTCCATCAACAATCGAAGCTTCGTCAATCGACGTTCGATCAAGTGGCAAAGCAACAGTAATAAGAGAAAATGAAATAGATGACAATTTGACAACATTTGTTGACGAATCGACGAGAATCGCGCACAATGATCAGTCTCATTTAATTCCTACTTCCACAATGTCCTCATTGACCAACGATGTCAATCAAATTGCTACTCCAAATGATCCTGAACAATTCATTAATAGTTACGGTAAATATTCGAAGAAATTACAGGAGAATGTACACCATCCATTCTCTAACAATCTTCTCACATCTTATTCGTATAAGAAGCGAATGCATTTAAGGAATGATGAGGACTTAATACCATTTCGACGATATTCTTCCGTTCGCAATAGTTTACTTCACAACCCGAACGATAATTCACTTATTAATATTAATCAGTCTACTCCAAATAAGAGCGAGAACAACAACGACAGTTTATTTTTGAGGAATAATATGAAACTTCCGTCAGAGACAACTGGACGAATAACACTCCCAACACATAACATCAAATTAACAACCGTTACTACAAGTTCCAATGATTTACCAATTAAATTTAATGAGAAGGCTATTAATGGGGTGAATGACGAGAAAGTTGATGATGAGAAAGAGAAAAAAAACAATTATACATTTAACAATTTCACTGCCGAACATAATCGACAACATGGAACTAATACACTTTTATTAATGACGACAACTGTTACTACCACATCATCATCTTCGACACCTTCGTTGTTTATCGACAATAAATCGCAAATGAAAATCAGCGACTCGAATGAACCAATCTCTTCTGCTTCTCATCCTCGGAAGGAGAGACGTAAAAGTATTTTCCAGTCGACATTAGAAGAGAAACGGAAGAGAATTGATGCCACTGAACTAATTGCAGAACGATTGAAAATTATTCAATCGATATCGGAAATAAAAAGAAAAAGTCAACAATTGCCTAGTGACGGTCGGATGAGTGAGAATTTTGCAACGTCTTATAACATCAATTCGTTAGGATTGAATGATTCGCTTAAACGTAATCGTTCGGTGGGGAATTATCATCAGAATAAGGAGGCGAGTCTCTCACTCATTCGATATAGTGACAATTGGAATTACAAGTTCAATGATAACTTTCATCGTCCATTTCGTACGTCATTCAATTCAGATTTATCGTCGTCCCAAAGACGTAATTCGTCGTATATCGAACCATGTCTCTCATCTCGACGATCATCGCCATTGACATCGTATAGGAATCTCTCGTTTTCCATTCGGTCGAACTGTTCGAAAGCTTCATCGATTTATGATGGATCGACTTTATTCGACCGTAATTTGTCAACTGTCAATTTCAGTACAACCATATCGACTCCCTCCATACAATTGCAGAAGGAACCCACATTATGTAAGAATGGCGTGAATCGATTGTCTGGCAATTTTAGTGAAAGAACAAACAAATCGATAAAAAATAGAAGCAATAGAAGGAAAAGTTCGATATCGGCACAAAATGTAATTCGATTATCTCGTCCATCAGCACACCAATTCAATTTTTCCCCATCATTCAAAAGATGTAGCTCTCCTCCATCTTCCACATCAATCACATCTATCTTATCTACTTCTTCATCTGTTTCCATTCCGTTATTTAAGTCATCATCATCATATTCATTGTCATCGTCATCATCCTTATCCTCTTCTTCATTGTCTTCATCAATGTCAACATCGTTGGATGATAATCGATCAATATCAACCATCTCACCAGTAAATCCATCAATCAATAGTGATGATTCGACCATCTCTCTTAATGACGACGAAGTTGATGAGCAGCAACAAATTCAATCTTATCTCCAATATCGTAAGGAACAGTTAGATGATTGTACTCTATCATCTATCGAATTATCATCAAATACTCATCAAATCGCACATTCGCCTAACGTAGTTCATCGAATAAATTCGCCCGAACATCTAACTACTAATCATTCTTCTAATTATGTATCCTCTTCTCCATTCATTCATTCTCATCCTAACACGCTTCTCTCACATAACAATTCTTCTTCCATTACTAACCATCATTCGGATTGTAAAGGAAATCTAGGTCGAACTACTAGTTTGAAACTAAAGGACAGTCTCGTCATTGCTAGAATCAATAAGAATAATCGTCGGAATTATTCTATGAAACTCCTTCCCAAAACACATGGGAAAGTTGTCTGGGATAAACCGAAAATTGTCATTAGTCAACATGTGGATTTTGGTGAAGTGAAGAAAGAACTCGAATATTCTAAAAAATATTTATTCGATATTCTCAAAACAGAATGGGAGAAGTGCTCAAAGAATCGATATCGAAAACGAACTTATTCCTCTCCCTCTTTCTCTACCAGAAGGAAATTTAATAAGAAATTTCGGAAATCGCTTAGTATCGCCTCTCTTCACGGACATTTAAGACATTCGTCGAAGAACGATTATAAAACGTATTGTATCTTCAATTGTTATCGTATGAAGATGTTGACGGTAACGAGAGGTGATGCAACCTGGTTCCGTAAATGGCCATTCGTACATATCGTCCAAATGAGGAATTTCATTCGATTATTTCTGGCTGAATTGGTCAAGTGTTTAATTGGAGAGAATGGAGAATTTCAAATGAATTTCATTATTTTCGATAAGACCTTTCTAGTTATTCGACTAATAAGAAGTGGCTGGTTCTATTTATCCGATGTTTGGCTCCAACAATTCTTTTTATATCTCTTTCATTATCAACTCATTTCAAGTTATTTCTATCATAATCTCAATCATATCTTCAATGAATTCGTCAATAGAAAGTCGTGTGGTAAATGTCAACAATTTCATCTCACCTCAAATAAACTATTCACTGATAAATGTTTTTTATATAATTTAACTAAATTCCATTATCATTCTCAATCTCTATCAATTTCATTATCATTCTACCCGGTGACGACATATTCTTCAATAAAACATCGACTTTCACTCTATCAATTTACATCTACATTCCATCCAACACATCTAAAACGTCAATCGATTCTCGTTCAATTGCCAGTTAAATTGAAGAAGAAACGACGGAATCGTCAACAAAAGAAGAATAAAAATATTAAAAGAAAAATCGAAGAAAGTTTAAAAGATTCTAAAGAGATTCTCAAACAACTGGTCAATCAAAGTCGATTATCTACAGTCCAAAATAATAATTACAACAATAATAATAATAATAATAATAATAATAATAATAATAATAATAATAATAATAATAATAATAATAACGATACGCAAATTTATATGAAAAGAAATTATCTTTTAACAAATCAGAGAAATGATATAAAAATTTCTGAATTGAGGAAAAGTGATGATACGTCGAGAGAATATCGTCGTGAATCGACATCAGTATTATCATCGATAACGAATGAGATTAAAACTTTATCAACTACCTGGTTCAAATCTCCTCGCATCAATCATCCGAGTGATATGAATCGAATTAGTGAATGTGATAATCTTCATCAATCATCTATCGTTCCAACATCTTCCAATCATTCGAGTAAAACACATCAAATTCCAGATGACTTAAAACGAGCCCAGTTAACTGAAGAGCAGTTGCTTATTGTCATGAAATGTCGTGAGGAACAAGAGAGACTGCAAGAAGAACACAATCGAAAAGAACAGTATGAGAAGATTGACGAGTCGATGGAAGAAAGAATAATTAGAGAGAATAAACAAAATAATTCATGTGAATCAGCAGCTAACGAGAATGTCTCTTATTTTCTGAGTGGGAACGATTCTTATGGAAATTATAATCAACTTCCTCGATTTGAATCGAATTGTGAGAAGGATGGAAAATGCAAAGAGTTGGAGAGAAATTGTAAGAATTTGAACGATGTTCAAGATCATTATCCCAACCAAATGAATTTAAGCGAATCTCATCAATTCTTGTGTTCGATGGTCAAAAGTTCCTCGAATATTATGGGAAATTCGTTGAAAATATCTCGTGAAAACATTCCGATAAATGATGATGGATTATTATCCATAAACGATCGTATATCATCTTGTATGCATGTCGGAGAATGTACATCTAATTTATCGAATAAATGTTCAGCAAATCATTCATCGAGAGATTCGATGCGTCGAGTAAAATTTTTAGATGAGAAATCACGAAAAAATTCTCAATCAGAATTAAAAGTCAAAAATAATTATTCGACGCCAACCTCCAGAACGACATCATTAGATCATCGACATCAGAATAAACGTCATCATCATCGACATCATCATCATCACCATCATCATCATCACAAGAAGAGAAATCGAAAGAACGCTGGAAGTGGGAAACATTCTTCAAAATCATCTCGTCGAAATCATGGAATGCCAGAGGAATGGCATTCAGTTTTAGGATTTAATGAAAAGAAAGAAAAATTACAACGTTATCGACGAGCAGAAACGTTACCAAATGAATCGTCAACGATATTAGAGGAAACTAGTTGGAGTAAATCAGCAGCAAAAATAAGAGAGTCCGCCGCTCCTATCAATTTTCGACATTTAGCGATAGAGGACAATAAAGATAATGTGGTTTTATATGATCCGAATAATGAAGAATTTCATCAGCTAATGTATGAACAGATGGTCCGAAGGTTTTATTATGTGAAACTCATGAAATTCTTTTCTATTAATTAATCGTTTAAAATAAGAGAAAAAATGTATATAAGTGTAATAGATATTGAAAGTTTAATCCATTATAAATTAGTTTTATTAATCAAATAGTTTCAACTAAACAAAAATTTTAAGTTAAATCTTCAATTCTTCTGCTTAATCTCTTGAATATAAGTTGTTATAAATTGTATGAAAGGAACTGATTTAATAATTTTCTTCTTGTTTTGTAGTCCAGTTCGGGGTAGAAATGCATTTTATACCAGTATCGATAGTATGCCTGAAATACCGCAACGTCGGAAGAGTATTCAAGGAGGTGCTGGGGATTTGGTGGCTGCCGATATTGGATTACCGAGATCAGCAGGAATTCCAATGACAAATGTTTTGGAATCGTTGAACAACGATGAATTGGTTAGTTGAATTGAAATTATTGAATAAGAATCATGTTTCATGATGTGTATGGTAGAGGATGCATGTTTATAAGAAGACGTTGCAGGCAATGATATATCCAATTTCATGTACTACACCTCATGAATTTGAAATGTGCAGTTTCACTCATCCAGTCTATTGTTATGAATGTCAAGGTGTTCTTTGGGGTATCGCTAGACAAGGATTGAAATGTACGGAATGTGGAGTAAAATGTCATGAGAAATGTAAAGATCTTCTAAATGCTGATTGTTTACAAAGTTAAATATTTCTTCTAATAATTATTGAAGAATAATAATAATAATTAATTGAAATAAATAAGGGCGAGCACAGAATAGTAGTAAGCATGGAGCAGATGATAAAACAAAGATAACTTTGGATGCGATGAGTGAGAGAATGAAAGAACGTGAAATCTCTCAAATTGAAACATTCAACTTAATTCGTGAGGTGTTCGATATCGATCAGAAATCGCACGGTGGACATATGAGAGCGATAAAACAAAGTGTTCTCGATGGTACATCGAAATGGTCAGCAAAATTAACGATAACAGGTCTCACTTCTCCATTCGACGGATGAATTAAACATCTAATTTATTTCAGTGATAAGTGCACAAGGATTAATAGCCAAGGACAAATCTGGTACGAGTGATCCGTACGTGACGGTGCAAGTGGGAAAAGTTCGGAAACAAACGAAAACTGTTTATTCCAGTCTTAATCCTGAATGGAATGAGACTTTCTCATTGTTAGTTTCATTCATCTCAGAAAGGAATTCTAATTGAAATTATCTCAGTGAATGTCACAATTCGAGCGATCGCATCAAAATACGTGTATGGTTAGTGAAATGTTTCAATAATTTCTTTCAATTTATCCACCAAATTAGGGATGCATTATTTAATAAAGAGAATGATTCTCAAAAATCTTCCTTTTCCGAAGTTTTCGATCGATGTTGTTTCCTCGTCTTTTGTGGGACTTTCATTAAGAATGCATTCACTCTCAAAATTTTTCGTTCTTTTTCATCCGAAAATGATGAACAAGAAAAAGAAATTGTACCCTTAATTTCTCACGATATTCCAATTGATAATTCAATTGACGATTATTATGATTTACCTCTTTTCTATAACATCGGTAAGAATTTTATCATCAATTTTTAACATCTTGACGCTTTTGACAATTAACAACCACAATTGTTTGCCGGCTTTTAACTTATTCTTTCTTTCAACTTTCAGGGATGAGGATAATGATTTACGTGCCAAATTACGACAGAAATTCACTCGTGAACCGGATGATTTTCTTGGTCAGACAGTTATCGAAGTTCGGACACTGAGCGGAGAAATGGATATTTGGTACAATTTAGGTTGGCTTTCTTGGCTTTTTTAAACTCCTTCTCATTTTATAGTCAAATAAGTATTACTAATATTTAACAAAAAAATTGAAAAAAAAAATTGATTAACGACAATAACGCATTATTCATATATTATAAATTTTTATATTAAATTTATTTGTAAAAAAGTGATATAATTAGAATTAACATTAGAAGATAAAGAAAATTTATATTGTTAAATATTTTTTAGAAAAGAGGACCGATAAATCAGCTGTATCTGGTGCCATTCGATTACATATAAGTGTTGAAGTTAAAGGAGAAGAAAAAGTCGCTTCGTATCATGAACAATATACATGTTTACATGAAGTTGGATATTTCTCCTGATCTATTATTTAATTTTATTGGAAAAATGAAATTTTAGAGTATTTTCCATTATTTAAGTCACAAGAATAATGGTTACTTCAAATTACCCGATACGACTAGTATGAATAAGGATGATGTGTGGAAGATGTATTTTGAACGACCTGCACTTGATATCGTTACAGAATTCTCAATGAGATATGGCATCGAATCTATTTATCAAGCAATGACACATTTTGCCTGTTTGACCACCGCTTATCATAATGTGGTTGGAGTGCCAGCATCATTGTCTTTGTTATTGGCAAATATTAATGCTTACTATGCACATACAACGGCAGCGGCATATGCAGTCTCAGCCAGTGATCGTTTTGCTGCATCGAATTTTGGAAGAGAAAAATTTACAGAACTTCTTCATTCGATGCACAATTCGATCCGAATCGATTTATATTCTTATCGAACCAACTTTGCTGCATCAAACAAACAACGATTATCTGATCTAAAATCAACAGTTGATCTATTGACATCGATAACATTCTTCAAAATGAAAGTTCTACAAGTGCCAAATCCACAACGAGCAAGTGTTTTGGTAAAAGAATGTGTAACTGCGTGTATTCAGCGAACTTATAAATATATTTTTGAGAATTGCGATTTGTTATATCATCGAGAATTTGGTACGGACGGTACGGAAGAGAATGAGATTGAAGAAGAAGAAACGGAGGAAACGGAAAATGATGGAAATGAGGAAATAAAATCGAAAAAGAAGAAACGAGACACATCACCAAAACAACAATCTCAACCTCACGATACGAATTCATTAGAGTTTTGGACTCGACTCTTAGCTTTAATTGGTTGGGTAGTGGAAGAAGATCGAACGGTTTATACGATAATTCTTAATCAATTCCCCTCCGAATTGAATGTTGGACATATCAGTGCTGCAGTGATGTGGGGTTGTTTCTCTAAAGATATTCAGATTGCATTAGAAGGTTCTCTTATTTTCCTTCTTCATCTCTTTCTCATCATTTCATATTTAGAACATGATACTGTTGCCCCTGAACAAAGACAGATACGCAGTACAGAATATATTAATCTTCATTTTCGTGTGAAACGTTTTTATAATCAGTATGTGGTGAAAATTCCTCAATTCAATGAAATTGTTCCTCAATATCCGAGGTTGATTTATTTAAATTTCTATTAAATTTAATAAACATTAATTTAGTTGGTTCGAACCTTTCGTAATGCAATGGCTAAATGAGAATGATGAAATGTCGATGGAATATCTCCATAACGCATATGAGCGAGATGTGGCTGATGGAGTTCGACTTTGATATTTCTTATAATATTTCTATTATTTTCTAGTTCCAACAAAGTAGTGAGCATGCTTTATTCTCCAATTCGGTAGTTGATGTATTTACACAATTGAACCAATGTTTCGATGTTATAAGGAAATTGGAGACACCTGATCCATCATTAGTTGACCGTTATATGAGACGATTTTCACTCGTTCGTTTTTTTCATTTTAATTCATTTTTTCAATGAATTCATTCGATTAATTCTTACAGACGATTACCAAAGTATTATTAGCGTATGCCAATATCATTAAACGAGAATTCTTAAATTATATCAAAAAAGAGAAATTATGTTGCATTCTCATGAATAACATTCAACAAATGAGAGTTCAATTAGAAAAGGTATTTGAGGCAATGGGTGGACCTAAAGTTTTTAACAATTCTTTTTTTAAAATCATTTAATCAATTAACATTGAAATTAATAGTTGGATAAAGATGCAAGTGCAATGCTGAATGATTTGCAGACACAATTGAATACAGTTCTCGATGATCTCAGTATCACTTTCACTAGAGCGTTTCCCATTAAATTTCCCATAATTTTATATAAATAATATATTTAGTATCGAAATCGAAATAATTAAAGGATGTTTCGAAATGGGAGATCTATTGCAACAATCAGAACAACGACTATCAATTAACGGAAATGTGGCGGCTGAATCAGATGTAGTTCTAAAACCATTGGTCGATTTCCTTGATGCCAGGTTCCTTCTTTCAATCTATTTCATCATTAAATTATCTTTCTTAGTCTAACAACGTTAGCACAACAATGTGAGAAAACGGTATTGAAACGAGTTCTAAAAGAGTTATGGAAAATCGTATTGAGATCGATCGAGAAACATTTACTACTTTCAACATCATCTCGAATTGCATTGGCTGCCGGTGATAATATTCCTAATATTCCAATGCCGGAAAAAACTCAACAGAATAAAATTAACCAAGATCGAAAAGCGTCTAATTTGACGAAAGCAGCTGGTGCTGCTCAGAATGCATTATTTGGGGCATTAGGAAGTGGAGCTTCAGCTCAAGCCGCCAAATTAGCTGGATCGAAATTTGAAGATGCTTATAAGATAATGACAGGAGTTAATAACTTTTCTTATTGTTCATTATTATTCATTTGTTTGTGCAGGAACATCGTGAGGGACGATTATTAACAGCAAGACAATGCCAAGTCTTATCGATTGCATTAGATACATTGAAAGAATTCTTTCATGCAAATGGTAATGGATTAAGGAAAACATATATAGAAAAATCGACGGAATTAAAATCATTAAACGAAGCACTATCTTTATATAACCAATCAACTGATAAACTAATTCGACATTTCATCAAAACACAAACAAATCAAGGTTTCTTCTTTTCTCACATTACTCTCAACTCATTCTCCAGATTATCCTGCAATTCATGAACAATGCGTTGGAGAATTATTTTGTCAAATCGACCAATTTACCAATCCGAACACAGCGGAGCATTATATTAAAATTCAAGGTTTCCTTCATATAATTTCATATGATTTCACCAATTTCCATCATTAGTCATGAATGCGAGAAATATTCGTTGGAGAACGACCGGTGTCTTTAAACCATTCGTTACAATATCGATCGTCGGACCAAGATATGCGGTTACCAAAAAGACGAAATATAAAACGAGTACATGGCAACCAGTTTACAACGAGCAATTTGAATTGTTACTTTTTTAGGAGTGTCTTATATGAAACATTTTCTTTTTTTACAGTTGCTTATCTAAAACTGAAGAAGTTGAGAACTATGAATTGATGTTCGTTCTAAAAGATCATTGCTTCGCTCGAGAAGATAACGTTGTCGGCGTTTCAGTCATGAGCATCGGGAATGTAGAACAACCGTCAAACTGGTTCAGTTTCGGATCGAGAATTCACATGTCCGATGAGAGTGGATGGAATGTGATTCGAATACTTAATCATCGATTGAACGATGAAGTGGCGAAACAGTTTGTTCAACTGAAATCCACTCGTCGAACATTGGAAGAAGCGGAAGTGAATGTTAATCAACCTAATACCAATAATCCGAATGGTCCGATGTAACATTTGATTTGATGACTTTTCCCACCGTTTAAGTACTGAATGATGATTCAAAATTGACAGAAATGAACATGTTATGATAATGAAGAAGATTGTATTTGAAAATAAATGTAATGTATCTCAAATGTATCTATTTATCTATCTCTCTTTCTATAAATCTATATATATATATATAATCTACATATGGAATTTCTTTGAAAATATCGAATTTCTTTTTCTTATTTTGTATATTTCCATCGCTTCAAATCTCCTTCACAAAACTACTTATTACTTATATAACATTTAATTCTTATTATACCAATAAATGAAATAATTTACGTTCTTTCTCATTCATCTTTGGTTAGATTGACAAACGAAAAATAATTTCTGTTAACCTCGTTTTTTGGTGTTTTGAGCTTAATTCTTAAGAAATAAAATTAATTCGAGAGAAATCCAAAATGTTGAACTAATGTGCGAGAATTAAAACGCATCTATTTAAAATATAAATAAATTTTCCATAAAATTTCTTGTACCTCTCACAGTCGAGAGAAAGATTATGCGAAATTGGAATTTAGACAAATTCTTCACGAAAGAGAATGTTTTCGCACAGAATACTTTAGGTAAATCCATTCAAAAGAAGATTGAACAGTTGAAGAAGGATTTAGATCAAGTGAATAAAGAAATTGATGTATTGAAAAAAAATATCGATGCAATTGATGAGAAAGATGGAAGGACACAGAAATTTACGAAAAATAACAATAATTCTGCACCGAAATTATTCGAATCGAAAGAGCATAGCGAGAACAATTTGAAAGTTCCAAATATCGAATTACATGAAAATAAGGAAAATATTAATAATCTCTCATCAACAAAGAAAGTTATTGTTCATCCTAATTTAAAAAGAGAAACAACTTTATGTGAACAACAACAACAACAAACGAATTTAAAAGAATGTCAAGAATTAAATCATAATAATAATAAAGAAGAAGAAAAACAAGAAAAACAACAACAAGAGAAGTATAATTTGAAAAATAATCAAGAAGAATATTATCATGAAAAACAATATAAAATCAATCTAGAACATCAACAACAACATTTTCACTATGGAGACCAACGAGAAGAAAAACATAAAATTTATGAGAATCATTTAGATTTCGTAGATAATCCAAATCGTACAGTAATAAATTATTGGAATAAAAAGAGTCCGATGAAAGTGAAGGAACATACGACGAACACTCGATATGATCCAAATTCATTACAAGTTTCAAAAACTGATGTTCAATTAATAAAAAATGTAAGTAATAAAATTTTCACTGATAAAAATATGACACCAAATCGTTCACCAACTACACCGAAGAAAACTCAAAATCAAATAATGACAGATGGTCATAATGTTTCAATTCTCTCCAATTATTCTGTCATTTCTAACAAGTACAATAATCTCTTCACAAATAAATCAAATCTCCGTCAAGCAACACCCATCGTTCTTCATCGTCAACAGACGACACTTTGTAACAAGAAGAAACGAGAGGAACGTGAAGAACGTGTTCGATTAAATCGACAAAAATTAGCGGAAGAAAGAGAGTTACATTACAGATCAATAATAACTACTAACAATCAAAAGAAACATGCTCCAACAGTTGTATTAAGTAAATTGTTGAAATTAAAAAGGAAAAGTCGTTCAGCTACTCGATGTAATATTAAAGAGAATTCAGATGATGAATATGAGCCAATTCATCGGGGGAATATTGTACGGACAATAAAACTGCCAAAATTCCAACCAGATTTAAATGACGATGAATTAGAGAAGATGTTAACTTATCTACCGAAAGCTACGTGGACTAGTTCGGTTTATTTGAAGAAACATGTTCAACAAACTATCACCAATTTCCCTCTAAACAATCGAACTTATATGAGTAATTTAAAACCGTTGACAAATGACGATTTTCGAAGAGCATTTCCTAGAACACATACTACATGTTCTCGTCGACGATCCAGTGCTGTTTGGCATCATCAAACTATGAAAAATCATCTATATTAACAATCGTTTCCTTTTCACCATAAACTTTATTTTACAAATATTTTTACAATTACAAGTAATCTCATTTCAATAAAAATTTTCATTTTCGTTTTATAACTTCTTCTTCATAGCTGTGAATCGTTCCATATAATCTTGATATCCATCAATCTCTCTCAACGTTCTCATATCGATCTTCATTCCTTCCAATGACAATAGAGAAATATTACTCTCTTTTAAGATAGACGATGGAATCGATTTAGCATCTAAACGATTATTGTCAACACGAAGAATTTTCAATCGATTACATTTCGACAATTCTGAAGAAATCATATCGATTCGATTATTATTACAATTTATTTCTTTCGCTGTACATTCTCCAACTGCTTCCGGCAATTGACCTAATCGATTGAAACTGATATTGATCGTATCCAAATTTTTCATCATTTTCGAAATTAGTGCCATAGGAAAATTCTCGAAAGAATTATACGAAATATCTATCGATCTCAGCAATCTCAAATTTACCATATTTTTCGGTAACTTTTTCAATTGATTGTGATGTAGAGAAAGTGTTTCCAACTTCTTCAATTCTCCAATCGATGAACTGACACTTACTATAAGATTTATAAAGAAATAAATAGAAATATATAAGAATAAAATGAGAACACATATGACAATTATTAGCTGTGATACTTTTCATAAGAGGCCAATTCATTATACGATCGTCTAATTCACGCCATTCATGATTACTGTAATCCAACGTTCGAATATTATTCAACGAATATAAGACGACTGGAAACTGTGGAAGAATAAAAGAGAAATTGAAATAAATAAATAAATAAACTTCTTGTAAGTCGATGTTAGCTAGATTGCAGACGCCAACTTTCTTCGCATAATCCAAATGTTGATTGATCGAATTCCGATTTCCCATTCTTTGTCGTGTGCGATATGGTCTACATACAATTATTGGGATATAGATAAAATGATCACATCAATTGAAAATGTTGTAAATAAAATTTATCAATTTTATTATTTATATAATCAAATAATCATATAAATTAATTCCGATAAATAATTTTATGGAAAATCATATCAAAACTTTTCTTCTGGCCATCTTTTTCTTCTTTCTTTTTTTTGACTTATTTGATTGAACATTCCTTGAAATGTTGGCATTATTCGTCTCTCTCTTTCCCTCTCTTTCTCTAATATCTACAACAACACTACTCAAATGGAAATATGTTCCAGATTAAGTGACAATTAATTCGATCTATTCGATCGACAAACAAATAAAAATAAAAAGGAAATAAATTGAAATTGATTTTTTTTTGTTAAACTAATTTCAACAGAATCATCATACAAATAATCATTTAATTCTTAATTAATCATCTTTTCTGATATGATTTATTGTTTCCATTGTTAAAACATCTTCAAAGAAACTAATTTCACTAAATATTCATAATTTTTATATGTTATGTATTATCTTAATTTGGAAAAGATGGAAATGTTTAATACCTAATACCTAATACCTAATACAACTTCAGATAAGAGAGATTATCGATGAGATATGAATATGATTTTAACTGTAAATGTAAAATTGATAAAGAATATTATTCTGGTTGAACATAATGTCCAGCGAAAAGAATGATATGTTCCTTCTCATCATAAATGAAATATAAGAATGGACGATTTCCATTAAATACGAAATTTGCTGATAACATAACAAATTGAACTTCAGTAATAGCTTCAGCAATTGTGCCTAAATGAACAAAAATAGATTAGAGAAGAAATTATAGAAAATGGAAATAAAAAAGACCTTCTTCCTCAACTTTTATAAACACATTTTGAGTTATGTCATCAATTTGTAAACCGAATTCTTTCGAAATTCCCGTAAAAATTGCCTCCGAGGTAAAACATTGAACGATACCCAACTTTCTCAATGGTTCCACTAACTAACAAAAGAGAAATGAAAGAAGTTTGTTGGAAATAAAATTTTAACAGAATTTGAAATGTTTATTGAAAATTTAGGTAGATGTATACTCATTTCAAGTTCGAATGGTTCTTTCAACATCTCCCCAAACCTTTCACTCGTCAACTTTTTCGAAATAGTTTTCAAATCGTTCTTTGGATTAATCGGTTGGATTGCTATGAATGAAAATTTTCCACCTTCGTAAGGTATCCGGATAACTTGCGCATCCAAGTCTTCGACATTCGGATAAAAAACAAATTTACTGTTCGTTAAGTGCATCATATCAACATTGTCGGTTTTACCGTTAAATTTATAAAATTTAGATTTTACAGTTTTAGTTCTGTCG
This sequence comes from Seison nebaliae, assembly GCA_023231475.1. Lineage (NCBI taxonomy): Eukaryota > Metazoa > Rotifera > Pararotatoria > Seisonacea > Seisonidae > Seison > Seison nebaliae. The sequence continues at coordinate 11,173 of JALJEE010001329.1, read as the reverse complement.
AAAGCATTTACCCATTTGCCAATGAAAGAAATGGTATTAAATAATAAAATCTTAGAATTGGAATGAAAATTCTCTTTCGACAATATGGATGTTATTCGTTGATCAGTTTTTGATGTGATCCAATCATTAACTTCTTTACAAACATTTAATGGATCGTCCTCGAAATTTAAAGATTTGATTTCCGCTTTAAATTTCTTCTTTATATTTCCTTCGTATTTGGGAAGTAACTTAAATTTATTATTAATAAATAATCCGCTCGCTACACTCACAGTATCATTCGAATGAAAAGATGAGAAATATTTTCCAAATTGATTTCCCAATTTCTCTAATTTAACTGACATCAATCTATTCATTTCGTCTAAAGTTCTTCCCTGACCACCTAATGCACACATAGCTAATGTGGCCGTTATTCCAAGTGGTGAAAATGCATAATTCTTATCTGATAAATTGCATGACTAATGTTAAAAGTTAAATGACAAACCGAGATCACCATTTTCGTTATAATATCGAAAAGAAAAGTTGTTTATCGAATGATTCATAATTTAAATGAAAAAAATTTTCTTGATGAAAATAGAAAGGAATTTTATTTTATATAGGAAAAACATGAAATTATTGTTTTAATTTCAATTGTTCACAAACGAATTGAAATGAAGATGTCACATTTTGTTGAAGATCGACTAAATCTTTTGGTTTTTCATTCAATCTTTTTTGTAAACGAATTAACGATAATTTCAGTTGCTCAATCAAATTCTTTTCATCTAAATATTGTAAATGATTTTCTTTTATTTCGATGTTCTCATTTGTTTTCATAATATCCTCATCACTCGTAGAAGTGGTGACATTCATTTTGATATTTTCTTGAATACTCTTCACTTTATCGTGACTATAAAGTAGTTTTTGGAATGCACCACAATTATTCCATAATAATCTTTCAATTAAAGTTATGATAAAATCGATCGATATTAATTTATCCAACGAGTAAGAGAGACTGTCAATAAATCGTAATAATAAAATTAGACGAATACAACTGTCATTAGTGCAGAGTGTGAATTCAATGAAATCATTAATTAACGCATCGATATTGGAACAATTGATTTTGATGGAATTGAATGTTTCTCGAATCAGAGAATATCTTCCATATTTTAATGATTTCAATAATGATAATTGATATTCTTTCTTATCAATATGATCTTTGATAATTTTAGTGCTAATCGTTTCATTGATGAAGAAAGGAGGGAATAATTGATAATCATCTTTAGAATCGTTCAAATTCATTTCCTCCAATTCAATTCTATCAAACGAATTAGTTGAAGAAAAAATATCATATGATAGATCGATCTCATTTGAAAAGATCATACAACCTTCAGATGATAAGACACTGAATAATGTGTCGGTAGATGAGAAATTGACTTGTCTCACAATTAACTTATGAGTCATATATCGTTCTCCTGGATCGATTTCCGTCGTTCCTGGTAATTTTAAAATATTTTTATTATCTCTCTTTTCATATCGATTTAAATGTTTTTCATTAAACATTCCTACCACACCACTTACACTCAAATTAGTTGTCAAAGTAAATCTTTGTAATAATTGATATAATTTCGCATCGTACAAACAAATAAGTGGCGAGTTAGCCGCTGCTAATAGAAGACGATTATCTGTACTATAATCGAGACATGTGAAATATTGGGATGTACCTCTCTTTTTAGCAGTGGTGGATTGTGATGTCCGTTGAAATCCGATATCATACAAACCATTTATTTCATTCAATTCATTTCCATTTTCAATTGAATAGAAAATTATTTTACATGTCGTCGTCGATATGGCGATAATTTTCCCATCATTCTGCCATGCAACTGTAATACATTCATTCGATACGTTGAGAATATCAGTTGATCGTTTAGAATCATAAATATTCGTCAATCTCAAACTTCCATCCCATGAACAAGTTGCAATGACATTTGGTGCTGAGAAATTCTCTCCTTCGCCAGAAAAGAGAGTGACGTTTTTCAACGGAGAAAATTTTATGGACGAAATTTTCGCTTCATGTCCACTTAACGTATCGAGAAGTAGACCGGTTTGAACACTCCAAATATAAATGGAGAAATCATTTAATGATCCACTAGCCGCAATTATCTCTCCACTACTGTCCACAGACATTGTCTCCACCTGACTTTCTCTGGGTGTGGTGAATGTGCGGAAATTTCGATATCGATTTAAATCATATGCTCTGATTGTCCCATCAGATGATCCAGAGAATAATGATCGACTATTAGGAGCAAATTCCAACGAATTCACATTCTGCGTATGTTCTTTGAATGTCATATAACAGATAGCGGTGACAGAATCCCAAATCTGAACGAAACCGTTGGACAAACCTAAAGAAATATAATTCTTATCAGGCGAATGAGCTAAAGATAATATTTGATTTTGACGATAATTCTGCTTTAATACCACAATTTGTGAGGACCAATCCCAAATGGTGATATTACCCGATTCTTTACAACCGATTGCCACCCAATCATCTTTGGGCGAATTGAAAGTAAGAGAAGAAATGTCAGAATTCGTTAATGTCACTACACCCACCACATACAACAAACTCAACTCCCCACCAAATATCTTCACATCATTCATAATATTCTCATTTGAATTCTCTTCTTCATTCTCCATTCTAAGTTTTTTCGCAGATTTATTCTCAATTTGATGTGTTGCTGCTAAAGGATGAACAGAAATCGAACCATCATTGTAGGCAACGACGAGAATTCTTTTCGTTTTCGAATAGACACAACTCTTCACCTGTAAATCATTTAATTGGTCATTCTTGTTCAATTCCCGTCTCATCTTCTTTAAATTATATTGATTTTGTCGTATAAATTGGAGATTTAATTTACTTCCAATTTCTTCTACTTCTTTCTCCTCCTCTTCTTCTTCTTCATCTGATTTTGAAGTTAATGAGTTCTTTAAAGTTTCTTCCATAATTGAATCAAGAGATGGAATATCACAATCATTTTGATAAGTTTTTTTTGATTTTTTCATATTAATTTCTTCAATTTCAATTTCCGTTCTATTACAATACCAAATGTTGATTTTTCCCGATTCATCCACCGTCAACAAATGAAGCGATGGCGATTCATTAATGAATGTCCCATAGATTATTGATCGTGAATGACCATTTAATGTATGAACGATTTTTGGATTAATTTGGTGATCAATCGAATAAATATTTAATTGACAATTTTTCGATGTTGTGAAAAGGAATTTGGAGGAAGTGCTCCAACCAATTGATGTAATTTCATTATCATTCTTCCTAAATTCGATGAATCGATATGGAACAAATGGATTAGAAATTAAAGATTGATTAATGAGAAATATTCTCAATTCCTTCGATCGAACTATAGCGAGTTTGAGTGAATCAGGAGCAAATGAGAATAAATGAACGTCATTCATCAAATGCAAATTATTATCATTATTCAAATAATTATCATATCCATAAAATATATCACATTTATTATTTTCTGTTGATATCGCTGTACATCGTCCGTCATTAGTTAGATCGATACAATCAATATTATGCGACGTTGTGATTGAAGACGTCTGTTGTTTCGTTCTCTTTATATCAATCGACGATAATCGATTTCCAATGGGAATGAGCAATTTATCCGAATTATAAAGAAATTTCAATCGTCCTCCATTATAATTACCACCTAAAAGATTTGAATAAAAATATTCTGTTTTATTTGTCATTCTATATCCACTTCTTCAATATTTAGTAATTGATAAGAAAGTGAAATAAAAGAATTTTAACAATTTAAATCTTCATTCAAATTCACCTCGAGTTCTATTAAACTGAAAATTTAAAAGTAAATTTTTAATTTATTCATTTAATTTCTAATTTTATAAAGAAAATTTCGAAAAAGATTTATTTCTTAATATAACATAAAAGTTTCACGTGCTTTTTCCTCAATTATTTTCAGAATTTTTGATTTATCTTCGTGACCGATCAACTGTCATGGAGGAAGATACTGATCAAAAATTAGATTTAGAGTTTTATGAGAAGAATGCAGTTGGAAAGGTTTATCGATATTTTCAATTGGAACCTCCAAAAATCATCAAGCAGGATTTGAAACGAACAATTGAACATAAAGTTGAAAAGAATGAAGAATTTTGTCGAATTGGTGAGAATCATTTGAATTCGTTTAATTCGATGATAAATGGTGGATTAGCGACAGCTGTCAATGAATTATCACCAATTGAATTTGCTTTGAATAATAAGAAAATATTAAAAATGAAATGGACAGATATTGTCATTGATCCAGTGAAATGTTTGAACGAATCAATGGAGAATACACCGAAAAAATGTCGATTGGCTTATGAGACATATTCCACCACTATTTCTGGTACATTAGTAGTCACTGTTCATGATTATGAAGAAGGAGAAACGAGAGAATTGACGCAATTAAGACAAGTTATTGGTCGTGTGCCGGTGATGGTGGGAAGTGATGTTTGTTCATTGAGAGGTGCAACCCCAAATGAATTGATGGCGAATGGTGAAAACATGTATGAATGTGGAGGATTTTTTGTGATAAAAGGTTTAGAAAAGTTGATGAGATTACTCATTCTTCCACGACGTAATTATCCGTTAGGCGTTCGTCGACGTAGATATATTTCACGAGGAACATGTTTCACAGAGATCGCAATTGTTATGAGATGTGTACCCAAAACAGAAATGGCGATAACGAACACATTACATTACGTTGAAGATGGATCGGCTTCATTGTGTGTCATGTTTAATAAGAGAGCTTTCTTCTTCCCAATAATTCTCTTATTGGCCGCATTATCTGAATCGAATAATCATTTTGAAATTATAAAGAAGATTCAACATGTACAAAATTGTATATTGAATGATCATCAATCGACTTCGATTAACATTCGCACAATATTGAAAAGACATATGGAATATTTGTTGGAACAACAAATTTTAGGTTCCGATCATGCCATTCTTTATTTGGGTGGAAAATTCAAGAAACAATTAGGAATTAGTGAATGGACGAACGATGAAGAATCTGGTCGACGATTGATTAATGATATGATTCTACCACATTTGAAATATATGAACGACAAATTTAATATGTTACTCGTTATGTTCTTCAAAGCCCATTTGATTTCTTCGAGAACTTTATGTGTAGAGAACGAAGATTCGATGGCATTACATGAATGTCTCGTTCCTGGACAATTATTCCAATGTATTATTCTCGAGAAATTGATTATGTTCATTAGAACATTCATATCCTTCATCAAAACTGATGGTACTAAAGACGAACATCTTATCAATAATAATTATTTATCATCAATATTTCGAAAATTGATTAGTATGGATCAAATTTTTGATGGACTTCAATACTTTCTGGCAACGGGCAATCTGAAAAGTCAATCGAATTTCGGTTTATCTCAATCGTCTGGAATGGTGATTGGTGCTGAGAAATTAAACATTTTCAGATATCTCGCACATTTCCGAAGTATACATCGTGGTTCATTCTTCGTATCTGGTCGGACGACATCCGTTAGACAATTGTTACCTGATTCATGGGGATTCATTTGTCCCGTTCATACACCTGATGGAACATTATGTGGATTATTAAATCATCTTTCATTGTATTGTAAAGTGTCGACTAATAATCATCTTCATCGACATTATAAAGAAGAATCAAAAACGAATTGTGAATATACGATGGAATTACAAGAAGAAAATATTAGTCGTCTTCTCATCTCATTCAATATGACGAAAGTTGAAGATTTTGAAAAGTTTGATATATATCCAGAGAATAGAAAGAAGGATAAAATATTTCTTCCAACTTATTTAAATGGAAGATTTCTTGGGAAGATTGAATTGGATGATGCGATGGCTTTCGACATTTTCGCTCGCAAAATGAAATGTTCAAATAAAAAGGATTCGACGATTATACCGAATACAACAGAAATAATTTTAGTGAAACCACAAAAATTGAAGAATGAAATAAAAGAACCAGTCATCTCATTAATTCTCCCATCGCTACAAATATATTGTACTCCCGGAAGATTTATTCGACCTGTTCTCAATTTGGAGAGTAGAGAAGTAGAATGGATTGGAACATTCGAACAATTATTTCTCCAAATTGCTACCAATTCAAAAGAATTCATTTCAGATGAAACGAGACATATGGAAATCAACAAATATGCTTCATTAAGCATAGTAGCTTCTTTCACTCCTTTTACACAACATAATCAATCACCTCGAAATATGTATCAATGTCAAATGGGAAAACAAACGATGGGAACACCATCAATAACACCTTATGAAATGAGATCAGATAATAAAATGTACAAAGTAGTTTCACCTCAAAGTCCTTTAGTCAAAACGAGAACATATGATTCATTTGGGATTGATGGTTATCCATGTGGTACGAATGCTTGTATAGCTGTAATTTCATCAACCGCTTTCGACATGGAGGACGCATTCGTTCTAAATAAACAAACAGTTGATCGAGGATATGCTGAAGGTATTATTATTAAATCATTAGTTGTTGATTTGATGGAAGATAATCGTGAATGTTATTTTGGTGTTCCAGATAATTATGATCCATCCAATTCAATATTCTCATCTGATGGTCTTCCATATGTCGGTTACATAATGAAGAAAGATGATCCATTTTATTCTATTCGAAATATGACGACATGTCAATCAACAATTATGAAATGTAATTCTGATTTGCCAATGACAATTATTGGAATTAGAATCGTTATCAATAAAGGACATAACAATCTACATCATAATATAACAAAAGCGATATTTACTGTCACTATAGAACGTCATATAACATGTGGTGATAAATTTGCTTCACGAGCTGGTCAGAAAGGTGTCTGTAGTCGAGTTTATTCGACTGAAGATATGCCATTCACTGAATCAGGAATGATTCCTGATATGATTTTCAATCCACATGGAATTCCTTCACGTATGACTGTCGGTATGTTACTGGAAATAATGGCTGGAAAAGCATCAGCTTTCCATGGAAAATGTGTTGATTCAACATCTTTTATAGCAGACATCGACGACAAGTTACCCACACATGAATTTCTTGGAGAATTATTGAAAAAAACAGGTTATTCCAAATATGGAACCGAAACGATGTACTCAGGATTATCAGGCGAATTATTAGATGTTGACATCTTTTTCGGCATTTGTTATTATCAACGATTGCGTCATATGATTTCAGATAAAGTACAAGTGAGGAGTACGGGACCGGTGGATCCTCTAACTAAACAACCAGTCAAAGGAAGGAAACGAGGTGGAGGAATTCGTTTGGGAGAAATGGAACGAGATGCACTTCTCAGTTATGGAGCATCGATGTTAATCAAAGAAAGATTATTACATTCAACTGATCGTGTTAAAACGAATGTTTGTACGAATTGTGGCAATGTTGATTCGGGTACAACCGGTCTTGGTTTCTTAAATTTCGTCAATCTCGATGAAAATAATCGAGATAATATTCGGGCACAATGTCGAACTAATCGCATTTGTCACACATGTTATGGGAAGAAGAATTATAGTACAATAAATCCAAATGATAATACAAAAAAAGTGAGAAATAGAACGATTTGTCGAATTGATTTACCCTTCGTCATATCAGTCATAGCAGCAGAATTAGCTGGTTGTGGAATCAAATTAGCTTTCAATACGAAGGCACTTACAAAATGATTCCTTCAAGTAAAAATATTTTCTCCATTTTATTTTTTTGTTTCAAATAAATTTTTGTAAGATTTGAATGAAGAAAACTTTTTTTATAGCAGATTAAAGTGTTTTTAATACAATGGAAATTTTATGAATGATCAATTTCAATATCGATAATCATCAATATTCGATCATTGGCTTAACCAATTTCATTTAAATTTCTTAACAATCGTTTTGTCAGATGCGTAGAAAAAAAATCGAGAAAGCATCGTTAAATGTTGGATCCACTATCAAAGATGGGAAATTGACATATCGAATTCTTTCCCATTTAGGAGAAGGCAGTTTTGGAAATGTTTATCAGGCCGCAAATGTTGATAATGAAAAGAATGAAAAAGTAGCTGTCAAAATCGAACCACAACATAGTGGTGCCTTATTTTGTGAAATGAATTTTTATGTGAGAACGAAAAAATCAAAGATTGAATTATCAGAAGGCTGTGTGGATTATCTTCCTGTTTCTAAATGTTTTTCTGGTGGAGTGGATTTGAAACAAACAGGTATTTCTTCTCAACATATCAAACTTAAAATCAATTTCTTATTATTTTAAATATTTCTCCACCTTTCAGATGGTCCGTTGAGATACGTTGTGTTAGAATTGTACGATGATAATCTGGATAATTATTTAACGAATTATACGAAGAATGATGTTACTAAATTCGTTAATAATGTATTCCACTGGACACGAGATATCATGACAGGTCTAGAATTCATTCATCGTAATAAGTACGTTCATGGTGATATCAAAGCGGAGAATTTACTTTTCCATCGAAATAACATGAAAAATTTATATATTTCCGATTTTGGTAACGTGGAAAGATATGATGAAGGCAATGGTGGTAAATGTAAAGAATACAAACCTGAAAAAAATCAAAAACATCAAGGCACTCTTCAATTTACTTCCATCGATGCACATAAGGGCATAAGTTCCAAATTTATTTCATATAATTTTGTGTTCAACCACTAATTTATTCTATCAGCTTATTCGCGACGAGGTGATTTAGAGACATTATTATTTAATGTTATTTATTGGTTAACGGGAAACTTATCCTGGTTCGATATGAAATCGAAAGAAAAAGTTTTACAAGAAAAAATCAAGTTCTTCTTTTCGTTTCACTTGTCATAAACTTTCTTCTTTAGATTTATTTCCTCTCATTTTACAAACTGTGATGATTTTATCAAATTCAAAAGAAAGCATTCTAAAACTATCAATCTATCGATAGATAAATCATCGTTAACAACCATCGCTAATTTCATTAAAAATTATTTGAAATTATTAAAAGATTTAAAATTTAAGGAAACTCCATGTTACGAAAAATTCTATCAAATAGTAAATTCTGCAATTAAGTCGTTAATGAATGAAAAATCAATGGCAACTATCGACAACAGTTCAGCTACAGTAAATTTTTCAATATCCGGTAAAAGATATCGGAACTCCGGATCATCATCACCGCAGAGGTTTTCAAAAACGTACAAATATTCCGTTATAGCATCTGAGGATGGTGAAATCAATGAAGATGAGGATAATGGAAAAAATTTTATAAAGAAAGTTCAAATTAATGAAGGACTACCGGTTGCTCATCGAACGAGAAGTAGATACAAAATAAACTATGAATAATTTTAATAATATTAATTTCGTAAGAATAAATTGAATTATTAATTCAAATTCTTAATATAATCTGATGAAACTGGTGTACAAGTGCTAAATGTGATTATCGGTATGTGAAAGATAAAAGTTTGTTATTAACTAAAATATGCATAGATAAACGTTTATAGTCGATTAAAAAGAATGGTTGTTTAACTTAAAGTTATTTGTTCTCAATAACATATTTTTTCTCATCTATAGTAAAGTGAGAGAAATTGTAATATCGGTTAATAGAAGAAATATAAAACATATATAAAGATTAAGACGATTTAAAAAATATAATGTTGAAATTATTTTTTTCATTCAAACGTTAACGATGAGTATCATAATAAGCTCTATTCTTGGTCAGGAGATACTGATGATGCTAATATGACCAACTACTTCGATAATACGTAATACCTATTATTAATAATGATAATAGATTTTGGTCTTTGAATTTTTAGACATGTCGTTTATTAAAACTAATAACAATAGCGAAGAAGAGAAGGTGGACACTCTTGATCGTGATTCACCGGTAAGCAATAACATTCACGTTTCAATGATTAACTTGTGAGTACTGGGTTAAATCACACGACAAGCAACAAGAAGAATATGAAACGCGGAAGAACTAAATCGACGATCCGTGGAGGCAATAAGCGTAATACTCCTAATTTGAAGAGAACTAATGTGGACAATCTAGTTTATCTTACAATGTAGTAAAATTTCAGGATGATCTGAGCCGGTACGTAAGTTTTTGAAGTACTCTTGTGAGTTTTTTCTCCACGAAATGACCCTCTACCACAAATATCAAAACTCTAGGAAATCATTGTTTTTAGTGGATTGACATTAAGTTAATCGATCCCTCTCCAATTTTCACATGTTTTCCAATCATAAGCAATTTTCGAAAAAGTAAAACACGATGATGAACATGAAGAAAATGTTTTCCCTCAGAAATACATCCTGAGAAACAAATTTTGCCATTGTCTCGAAATCTAGCATATGATGAAGGACAAATAGCTGAAATTGAAGACTGATACTGCAATATTAAATCGAATTTATATATTCATCGGATGGAGAACGGAACTTCAAAAGTTTAAGAAGATACAAAGTAAATCTTCTTTTTAAAAAATTGTTAATTTGGAGTTGGATCTGATTAGAGATCTGAACGAAATGAATAAGTTATCGGATGAATTATGCAGAAGTTTCGACCAAAGAGGTCTTCAAATTCTGTTAATTCTGTTTGTTAACTAATTGACTATTTATAAACGAACCTAACAATAGTCAAACGATTAGGGGACAGTTCTACTCCTTCACCAATTCTCCTCCCTGGTAAAGGAAAAACGGACAGATTTACTCCTTCTACACCGGACAGTTCTACTCCTTTTTTTGGAATTTTTAGAGAGTTTTTCTCCTTTTGCATCTTTTTCTAAATGAACAGTTTTTACTGTTTATCCGGCAACAAGACAAGATCAAAATTATTTATTTAACTAAATTTAGTCTATATAAAAAATATTTTAAGGGAGACAAATATCGATATCGATTCCACACTTAACGACGACGTTTTCATCCCATATTTGGGAGAATAGTTAATAATAACTATATGCACAAAAAAATAGCACATAAAAAAAATATAAATTACAAAAATTAGTTTACATATGTAATCAGTCAAAGTCATATAAGAATCCCAGATGACACTAAACGACGCATCAACTAATAAAGTATGCAACATCATAACGGACAATAAATCAAAGATAAAGAAGCCAGGACAAACACGCAAAGAATGTGAAACT
>JALJEE010000148.1:0-18921 GCA_023231475.1 Seison nebaliae | reverse complement strand
TCCTCCATTTCCTATTCTATATTGTCGACGCATTTTCCGCGTCCTAGACAACTTTTCGTCGTCGGGGTTCTTCCTCGATATCTCATCTTTCCTTCAACGCTCTATCACGTCGAATCATTCCATCTTCTCTCACACCATTTCCTACTATTCGTTAAACCATTCACCCCTATCAACTGAATTTCGTGAGTTCATCTTCTCGTTTTCATCAATATCTAGGTTACGTGATGAACAGGTACCCACCCTAAATTCTGCCAAGACCCTGATCGAAACTAATCAGTCAAGCGCTCTGAGGACTCTTCTCGAGAATGCCGTTTGAATTGTCCCTGTATGGGAATATACAGACTTTTAAAAATTTTTTTTTTTCTTTTTTTTTCCTTTCTTTATCCCTCTTTTTAAATAAATAAATAAAATAAATAAATAAATAAATTACTTGTTTAAAAAATGATGTAATAATTTATGAATTTTCTTTTGTGAGTTAATTTTAATTCATTTTATTTTTCATTTTTTTTTTATTTTATTGTAAATGTAAATCCCTGTAGGGTAATTGGAAAATAAAGATTAAAAATTAAAGGAAATTAGTTCACGGCATCTTGGTATTTGACTTTTGACATTGTCAGGAACCAAGTAATCGACGGAGAATTGATCTATAAATTCTCTTGCATTGAACAACCGAGTAGGTTTCGGAAGAGTGTAATACGAATAGAAAAACGACAATGGAGACGTGAGTGGCAACAATTCGGTAAAAAATGGAGTAGGAAATTCGGAACTATCCATCTTCTCTAGTAAAGAAGGATACCGCTTAGCCAACAAAATCGGAAACGGAAGAAGAACGACAATGGAGAACATAAATGCTCTTGAAAAGGATCGTTTACAATCTAATAAACTTCGAATGCATCGATTATATGCTCGATCCAAAGCATACATAGATTTCATTGAAAATGATATATTTCTTACAGTCTAAATAACACCCAAGAAATTTGTTGTCATTACATTTTTATTCATTAAGAGGAGTATCTCTCATTCAATTTAATATTCGTCAACTATTTAAATTTCGAATTATTACATTTTATACCACATCTCACAAGTTCTTCCTGAATTACCCGTAACATAACATGTAAACTTTCCTTACTATTACTACATAATACCATATCATCCACATATGTATAGAGAGCTGAATACCGCTTACCATCAACAAAGAAAGAAATTTGTTGGTTAATTAAATCATTAATTTCATGTATGATCTTCCCAAACAACCAAGGTGCCAAAATAGAGCCTTGTCTTACACCCTTGTTTATACGGAACTCACTTCCGACCTCTTGGTTCACTTTCACGTGTCCACATGACTCCTTAGAGAGACGTTCGATGAAACGAATATAATTCTCATAAACACCACTCTGTCGAACAATAACTACTTGTAAGTTACACAATACCACAGTTGATATCTACAGAATCAAACTACGATGCGTCCAGAAAGCAGATTATGAATTTCGATTTCGTATTTTTACAATTCGAGATGAAATAACGTAGAAGAAGAATAAGCAGAAGGAGTACCTCTTCCGGTAGAACGATATACAAATTGACATTTGCTAGAAAATAAGATGTTTTCTAATCGTTGTTTTATGATGGCTTCGATCAGTTTACTCATTCCACTACTAATAGATTATAAGGAACTTTCTGAGAGCCGAATAATCCACTTCGTCATTAATTATAAGATTTATATAGGAAACTATCAGTTCAACCAATGACGAATCCAATTCTGCTATGATCTGAAGACATAAATTATCCGAACCATGACACTTCTTCACGTCAAGTTTCATCAAAACTTATCTACGCACTACTAAAGACCTTTTCATTTTCATGGAAAAAAGAAGTTTTAAAGAAAGTTTTACAATCAGAATTTATTCCAGATGAGAATTCCATATAAATAAATAAAAGTAAAATAGAAATAATTTTTTTTTTATTAAAACAACCATTTTTCTTTCATTTTTTATTAATTGAAAGTATATCAGAACTTATCGAATTTAACATGATTATGTGCTAAGAATTAATAAGAATTATTAAGTTGTACAACATTCTGGAACTATGACATCATCAATTTACTGAATCAAACCGTTTCGAATTATCAATTATCAAATAGCAGATGAATTTCGAGTTTAGGAAACGACAGAAGATAAATATGTCACTACGTCATGGAAGAATGGGCTTTATTTTGCCTTGGAAGAGACCAAAAATAAGTACTCATAAGATACTCATAAAAACTCCTTCTATATAAAATAAAACTCCGTTGTCCCTGCTTCTAATTGTCCAGTGTTTAGTCCCTAATTTTTGTTATAATTTCAACCCTTATTTGTTCGGATTAAAAATGATGAATTTTGTTCGTTTTTTTTAAATATATATCTATTGATCGAGCTGAATCCAATAGTGAAAAAAAAATATGATTTTTGATGTTTTATTATTGGAACAAGAGCTCTGAAGAAATTTAAAAGAGAGAGAAAAAAATAAAAATTTTTAAGCCATATTTCCATCAATTATTAACACTAATATATTTCTTTTTTTTATTTATTATTTATATGTTTATATATCACCAATTATTTCGGATTATAGTTTCGACATTCAGAAAGATGATGCACCACTCGCTTACATGCCAAGTTAAATATTTTCCTAGTTTCTCCAGGATGGAAGGTATTATACAATTAGGATTATACAAGATTTTGATATTCCTAAAAATTTAGGTATTCTAATAATAATTTTCTTCAAATCATCAAATTATCGAATATTTCAGTCGATATATCTCATAGATATAAAAAGATTGGGAAAGAAACTCTAATTTATCTCAAATGAAGGGATAGCGGAATAGATGAAAACAAACATATGATGGAAGTGAGAAAGGTTTGAATGTTTTTAGCCGTTTACTTTATAATTTACTTGTAACGTGAAAGCAATTTGTTGTTGAAACAATTTTTTAACTATTATTCACTGTCAACTTCAATAAATTAAATTGTTAAATTCAAAAAACAATTGTAAATTTAGATCAAGAATGGTCGAGATTTAATGTCTTTTTGACATGTATGTAAAAAATATAGCGGTTGTCGACGGAAAAAAATGGTGTTTGGTTAAATGTCAAGTTGGGATTAGAATGTTTCGCAGAATTTGAATAATAGAAGAATTTTAGTTTCATGAAACTGGGAGTAGTATTGGGGTAAAATGTGTTTGAACTTGAGAAAAAGGAAATGTAAAAAAAGTTCGAGAGAGAATTGAAATCTTGAAAGTTTTTTCGATTTAGAGGAGGACAGAGGAGGGAGGAGGAGGAGAGGAGGAGTGCAAACATGAACAGGAAAAAGGTATGACGACTGTTAAAAAGAAACATAAAATTACGATGTCGTCAGTTGATTTGGTGAATGGTGATTGAGTGTAGGAGAGTTATTAGGAGATTAGAGTTTTTGGAAAGATAAGCTTCATGAGCGGAAAGGTTGAACGTTGAAGTTTGTATAGGAGAATTTCCTAATAAATTAATGGAGTTGAGATTGAATTGAAAATAAAGATTGTTCAATTGAATTTATTTTACATTTTGCCTTTGTGTGTTGAATACAAAAGTTTTTTTTCTTTCACACTAGATCGAATTGTCGACCTCATTGTCGGTGTACTAGTATTGTGTCTTAATTTAATTTATTTTTCGACGAATCGATGGAGGAAGGGAATGACGAGCGTCTCCAATTGGAGGAGATGCGCAAACGGTGGAAAGATATTCAAACGGTCCGAACCGATTTGGTGGAGTGGCAGCGAAAGTTGCGCGAAAAGAATGTCTTAGCGTCGTCTGGTGAGCGAATAACAACAGATCATTTGAACGCCAATGTCAGACGATGTTCGTCAATTTCGGTTAAATTGAAAACGTTGTCAGAATCATCTTGCAAGGGCGTTTTGGATGATTTGCACAATTTCAAATTTCAAAAGTTCTTGAGCGAAGGAGCAAAAGCTGTCGTCGATTGTAAGATTAAAAGTGATGCGATCAGATTAATGGTGGAAGTGGTCTCATATCTCCATCAATTATATGAGGAATTTCAAGTGTTGTTAATTGATCAATATCAGAAATCGATGAAAGATTTGAAAAAGAAGAATAATTCGAAATTATTAATCGATTTACGATTAATTGCAGAATTATCGATCGTAGGAGCGATTGATGAACCATCGGGGAAAAAATTGATTTATCATGTCTTCAAACAACTCTTATCCAATAAAGAATCGAATGGAAATAATTCAAATTTAAACGGAAATAATAACATGTCATCGACGAATGGAACGTCAGTAATCGTCACAAACGGAAATGGAGATCAAACATCAAATGAGACGTATAATGAGAAACAATTACAATTAGTTCTCGTCTTTTTAAAATCATATTCACTCGAATTTTGTGGAATTCATTCGAAAGAGAATAAAAAATTCTTGAGTGATTTCCATGGTGAATATTCGTCGATTTATGGCACTTCCAATCAGGAGAGTTGGCAATTGAAATTCTTCAACGTCTTTTCGACTTATTTGAAAAATCTTTTCAAAATTTTGGATGTGTCAAACGATCGAATTCTTTCGATGGAGAAAAATAACCATCATATCCTTCAAACGACCGGTATTCTTCATGATGAACGAACGACTCGTTTGAATGAGTTGAAATCATCATTAGATGAATTGAAGAAACGATGTGAACAATTGTGTAATTTGTTAGATGTGGAAATGCCAGAATTAAAGAAGAATAATCTGATGGAAGATCAACCACAATTATCAGTGAATGTGTTAGTGACAGCTGGTGTTGAAGTTCCACAATGTTTTGAAGGTCTCTCTCCACTCTGGGAAGATAATGATATGAAAAATTTTTATGAGAATTATAATGAAGTGAGTGAAAAATTGAGAGGAATGGAACAACATCTTCAAAGTGAAGAAAAAAAACGAGAATTGTATGAGAAGAAACTCCTCCAACAACGACAAAATATACAAAACTCAACTATACAATCGAATGGGAAGAAAATAAGCATCAATTCGAAATATATAAATATTCTGGATGATGAGTATTTTGATGAGGATATGCCATCAATAACTCCATCAATAACTCCAGCCGAATTAGAAGATCAATTAGATGATGAGACGAAAGTCACTCGAAGATTTCCTTGTGCTAAAAAAATGGAACAATTCGCTAAATCACTCTTGGAAATGACGAGTATAGAAAAAGTGAAAGAGTTGACTGAAGAGTTTATTCTTCATTATAATAATTCACATGGAAAGAGTTATTTAATTTATTTATTACAAACATCACCAAATCAACGTCTGGAATTGTTACCATATTACGCCCGTTTCATCGTCATTGTCAATCCATATATGCATGAATTGAGATATAAAATTAAGAATTATCTTTTCCGTTATCTCCATTATCATATCATAAAAAAATCACAATTATATATCGGATCCAAAATTAAAGCGGTTAAATATTTGGGTGAATTATGTAAATTTCGTTTGATTTCCGTGGATGAATCCATGAATATTTTCAATCGAATGATTCGCGATTTCCATCATCATAACATCGAAATGGCATCGTTATTTCTAGAGAGTTGTGGTCGTTTCCTTTATCGTTCTCAAACATCTCATCATCGTATGACGATTCTATTAACGGCATTGATGAGAAAGAAAGATCAATTAATTAATGATCGTCATCGTGTCATGATCGAGAACGCATATTTATGTTGTCTACCAATCGAACCGTTACAAATCCTTCAAGTTCAATTATCACCCGAATTACTTTATATGGAACGATTATTATATCATGTTTTGACGGATGAGATGGTTGAACAAGTTCTCAATTCTCTTCTCAAATTCGATATCGATGAAAATGAAGAACATCGTCAACATCTTATCAAATGTTTCACTTATCCAAATCGATGTCGAATTAACAGTGTCTCATCAATGGCACAATTGTTGTGTGGTGTTCAATGTTATTATCCAAAATTAACAAATGAAGTTCTTGATCGAGTTATCGACGAAGTCATCACATCATTATTGACGACGGAACCATCATTTAATCAACGACGTATTTCTTTAGTTAATTATTTGGCTTCACTTTATCTTTTCAAATTGATTAATTCCGATATCATTTTCAATCTTCTTTATCTCATCATCATGTATGGTGTGTCATATGATGCGAATAATCCTTCCGTTTATGATCCTCCAATGAATCATAATCGATTAAGAATCGCTTGTACTCTCTTAAGTGTATGTGGGAAATATTTTCAAAATGGAGAAGTTAATGAAAAATTGAAATATTATTTGAAATATTTTTCAATGTATTATCAATGGAAACGGTTATTACATTGGCAATATTGTACAGAGGCGTTGGAGAAATCGAATCGAATCGATAATAAAATTCCTTGGAAATTTCCGATAGAAATCGATCTCATCGTTCAAGGAATGTTTAACGTCGTCTCACCAAATCAAGAATTACCCAACAATTTTATGGAGGCATGTAAAGCGGTGACGGAAATTGAAGAAGAATTTCTCGATCGACATGGTGACGAATTGAAACGATATCGAATCGCTAATCAAACTGAGTCGAGAGATCAGACAATGATCAATCAATCCGATATATCATCATCACCATCCACCAACAACAACAATCGATTGAACGAGACGTTCTCGTCGAAATTACGACGAACAATCTCTACGGATAGTGGACGGTCGAATGAGACGTTATGTGAATCGAGTGATCGAGAAGGAGACGAATCGAATTTTGGTGAAGAGAATGACGATGAATTAGATTTCATGATCGAAGAATACAAAAAACAAGGCGAACAGGAATTGGAATCGAAATGGAAAAATTATTCGAATAAACATCCGAAAAATCTTATTTTTCATATAAAGAAAACTCTCATAGGAGATCATCAAGATAATAACGGTTCGATTACATATATTTATCATTCCCTTTTAATTCTCATTTAATTTGCAGAGTCTTTGGGATCGAACGGAGAACAACAAGTCAAATTCACTCTCGTACATCGAGCCAACAATCGGGTGATGGAGAAAGTGTTGAACATTCCACTCGACATACAATTCGCTGAGAGATATCGACGAACTCAACGAGTTTAATATTTTTAAATTTTTGATTTTTTGAATTTTTTGAATTTTTGATTTTTTGAATTTTTTGAATTTTTAAATTTTTTAATTTTTGATTTTTTGAGTTTTAAATTTTTTAAATTTTTAAATTCTTAAATTTTTTTAAATTTTGAATTTTTAAATTTTTTGAATTTTTAAATTTTTGAATTTTTAAATTTTTTAAATTTTTAAATTTCTAAATTTTTTTTTGTAGCAAATGAATATCGATGCGAATAACGTGAAAAATAAGACGATGGCCATCATCAAGAATAATGACAAGAATAATCAGATCGATCGATTGACAGACAATTATTGCAATGGAGACAAACGTGTCCGACCGTCGAGGTTAATTTTGAATTTGTCCTTCTTATCTGTTGATCGTTCGTCTAGGAAGAAGGAGAAGTGAAGGTCTCGATGAGAAAATTTAAAGATTGGGAGAAGAGAAGCGAATCATCTAAAGATATTGATTTACTTTCGAAGAAGACGATTGAGAAGAGACATCATCTCGTCAAAAAGACACAAAGATAATGGATGTGAGAATGATCTTTGTGTGAGAAATAATAAAAAAGAATAGGAAAACTTTCCAAATGCAAATGCGAAAAAAAAACATCCAATTGAGAAGAGTTGAATCGACCTGAATTTGGTCGTCTCCGGACTGAGAAGGAGCAAGCATCATCTCGTTGGGAGGCTAGACTCAATTCCTCCCACACCACAAACAATGTCACCATCTCTAATTTGAATTATTTCTTTTGTTTTCTTCTAATTTCATTTCTAATTCTAATTTTATTTATGTTCCGATGAGATGGGAAGGAGGGAGAGAGAGAGGGAATGAAGGTGAACTATCAGTCTTCCTGTTTGGAGAAGTTGAATTGGTGGAGAATGAGAATTTGGAGGGAGTGGATTGTGGACAATGAATGTCTTTTACTTTCACTTTTTTCCTTCTCGATTTCATACTCGACTGTCTCCTTTCTCTCGTCGAATGTTCTTCGTGCACATCTGTTTTTTTTTTCTCATATTCTAACTCAATTTTCTTTGATGAATATTTCCTTCGAATAAAACGAATGTTGAACACAGGACCTGTGTGTGTGTATGTGACGATGACCATGATGGATTTCAGAGGATGAAAAAATTTGAATTTTTTTCATAAGCTTAAAATTTGAATTAATTGAAATTATGAAAATTGTTATGAATGATTTTAGAATGGATAATGGTAAGAGTGAGTGATGCAAAACTAATAAGAATATGAACAGGGAAACGAACAAACAAGCTTCTTGTTATTAAACTCCTTGACGAGATATTGTAATTATTTCTCATGTGGATCGTCGAGTGAGTGGTCTGTAAGTTTTCTCCGTTCTATTCTCTGGTCAAAAAGACGACGTAGGTTATTTAGGTTATATTGTGATGAGTGAATCGATTCAATCGAGAGCGAAACGTGCTGCGAGTTTGACGGCACGGACGTTAATGCAATTTCATAATGAATCGTTGAAAGACGTTTATTCATTTTGTTATGACGAGGAGGAGGAGGAGGAGGAGGAAGATAATAATAATAATAAGAAACGGAAAAATATGAATGAGGATGATGAAGATGATGATGAAGAAAAAATGACAATGGCCGCCGTTGCAGCAGCAGCTGCAGCAGCTGCCGCCGCTGTTGTCGTCCGTTCGAAGAAGAATGGGAATAAAAGAATAAAGAGGAAGAATGTGATGACATCAAAATCGAGAACGATGCATGAAGAACCGACTGATATGGTGAAACGGAAAAAAACAGAAAATCGATTAGAATCGATGGAAAATAATCGTAATGATGGTTTATTCGTTATTCCAACGACTCATTTCGATGATAACGAAATTTCAAATAATAATAATAATAATAATTCATGTGGAATTGGAAATGAGTTAGAGGAGAATAATGAAAAGAAGAAATTATCAAGATCAGATGATGATGATCGATTGAAAGATCAATTATCACCAAATACATCGTCGAACGATAAGACATGTGATTCGAATGATTCGACGAAAAATATCGTTTTTTTAAAAGGTAGACCTAAACGTGAAGCAGGTTTAAGAGCATCAGCACTCATCATTCAAACTCATGAATATGAAACAATTCTATCATCAAATCGACGTCAACAACAACAACAACAAGAACAATATCGAAATAATATTTATTCAAATCAATTGACAAATGATGATGATGATGATGAAGGAGAAATGAATGAAAGATTAATGAAAAATAATAATATGATTCTTAGGAATGGAATTGGAGTGAGAAATGATGATGGTGGAATGGAGGATAAAGAATCATCATTTTCATTATCATCAAGACGAGCTGATTCGGTGAGTACGGCAATGACAAATTCGTCGTCATCTTTCTCGTCCATTTCACGTCAGAAAAAACAAGAAAATAAAAAAAGAAAAAAAACATCGAAGTTGTTGGGAGGAAATAAATCATCAAATATTAATAAATATGGTGTGGGTAGGAAACGATGTCGACGAAAGAGGAAAATGTCAGCATTGCAAATTCGTCGTTTATCGAAGAATGAGGAAAATGGGAAAAGGAGAAATTGTGAACAATTATTATCAATTGCGACGACCACATCGAAATTAAAGAAAAATTCTCTTCCATTCATCGATATCATAACAACAACATCATTATCGTCCACCACTTCAACGAACGTTCTCCATCCATCATGTACGACATTAGGACAATCGAAAAAAATGAATGAAACACTATTGAATAATTTCAATAATAAGACAGCATATCATCTCCAATATCGACCGGAGCCAATATCGGAAGAATTTCTGAAAAATAATGACAATAACGAATTAAATGCATCGGATGCGATTTCGGCTATTTTCGTCGCATCGAAAGTAATGAATTTTATGAATTATTGTTCGAATGTCTCCAACACATCCATATCATTCATTCCATCATCATTCACTTCAACAAATAAATCTCTCAATCCAAATAATTGTAATACCACATTGACAACAGCTAATCCGAATAAATCCAATTCTATCATGGTACCATCAATCAAGAGCACAAACAATCAACGTCGATTACAAGATGATTTTTTAAAAAATAAAAATAATAATATAACCAATAAACAACAACAACAACAACAATTGTCGAATTCATTTCGAAATAAACATTTAATTTATAATGAATTAAATGGAAAAGAAGAAGAAGAACAACAACAACATTATCGTCAAGATGATTGTGTAATAATGAAAGATGGAAAATATTCGAATTCCATATCAACATCCAATAACAATAACAACAATAATAATGTTGGAAAAAAATTAACGAATCAATTGAAATATATTTATAAAAGTTCACAACAACAACAACAACAACAGAATATATCGTCGTTTGTAATGATGAATTCGAATGATCAACCGAAAAAACGGTTTATTCATAAACCGTTAAATTCGGAATTGATGAGAAATGTGACGATGGATGCAATGTTGAAACATCATCACCATCAAATGAAAATGAATGAAAAAAAAAGATTCAATGAAATTATAATTAATAATAATAATAATAATAATAATAATAAATCTTCGAATAATTTCGTTAATTCAATTCATCGATCGACAACCGTTGCTTCCGTCATTCCAACGAGAAGTTCTATTTCGAACGAACAAAAATTCCATACTATCAATCCCATTAACAAATCCAATTTATCTCGTATCAATACGACGAATAATGTGTTTATGGATTTGCGGAATGTGGATTTGCAGCCCACCAATCGGAACGATGGTTCATCATCCAAAGATTTGTCATCAGTCAAATATCGGAACGATTCTCTTCTTGTTGATCGAACATCAATGAAATATGGTTGTC
This sequence comes from Seison nebaliae, assembly GCA_023231475.1. Lineage (NCBI taxonomy): Eukaryota > Metazoa > Rotifera > Pararotatoria > Seisonacea > Seisonidae > Seison > Seison nebaliae. The sequence goes on along the minus strand of JALJEE010000148.1, from coordinate 7,946 downwards.
TAACAGAAGATGCTCTTCATTCCCATAATCAACAAATGACATTGAAAGATATGGAAGATCAACGACGACATGATACATCTCAATTATTGTCATCACTCAATTTGACCACATCCGTATCGAATGCATTGAACATCATTCGATGGATGAATGGTACCGTTATCGATGTTCCATTCACCAACAACGTTCTCTATACCGATTATATTCGTGTGCAAAATACGGAAATTACAAATCGAGTCAAATCAGAGAAAGCTGATATATGTAATTCTTTTTCATCCTCCTCTTCTTCTTCTACTTCCAATACAACAACAACAACAACACCAACAACATCCACATCGGTAGTGAATGGAATGATATCATTTAAACGTCATCCATCCACTACCATCATTACACAATCATTACCGATTTCATCATCAGTTACTCATTTAACTACATGTACATCTACTGTTCCAATATCGTTCGTATCGAATGTTCCACCATCCACTTCCGTTATTGGTTCGGGAGGGAAAGTGAATGAAATGAAATTTAATGAACAATTCATTTTGAATATGAATAATTTACAAAAAAGTTTTCAATCACTTCTCACTTGTCAGCAATTGCAAAATTCTCGTTTAATTCAACCAGTATCATCATCATCATCATCACCAGGAAATTTACTCGCACCACCACCACCACCACCACTACCACCATTATCAATAACAACAACAGTAGCACCAGCAGTAACAACAACATGTACATCGAAAGAGAATCGATTTATTAATCAATTGCCAAATTCGTTATCGATTCAGAATAATTTGAATAATATTAATTTAATTAATGATCTTCCGTCATCGATGGCGATTAATGTGGATAATCAGAATCAACTTCAACTTCAACTCACTTTAATTCTAACGCGACTGTTGGAGGATATCATTCAACAACAAAAACTTCGTAATGAAAAAATTGAAGACGATCGTATTCGTCTCATTAAACTTCTCATGAACGAATTACAATGCAAACAACAACAACAACAACAAACTGAAACGATTAAAGAAAAATCGACTGATTCCTCCAAATTAGATCATTTATCATTAATCGAACAATTAATACGATTATTAGAAAATAATAATAATAATAATAATAATAATAATAATAATAATAATAATAATAATTCAATAATAACAGTTCCATCAAATAATGAAAAGATGATAAATAATCAGTTATCGACGTTTGAGGAGGACGGTCGATTGTTGTATAATGATGAATCGATTAAGAATAATTTGTGTTCGCTCGAACAGATCCAAATGATGTTGATGTCGAAATCGCTCGGTATCGGCAATGGAATATCTCTTTCGACTCTCATGAAAAATGATGAGTGGAAAATGCTCATGCAAAATTTCATGAACACCGCTAAATTGAATGGTGGTGAGAGAGGAGGAGGAGTGAATAATTCCACGCCCATCAATATCGATTCGGCGACTTTTACGAATCTAATGAATTCGTGTCAAATTCGAAATTTGATCGATCCGTCAAAGTTGAAAGATTCATATCAACATGTCTCATCGATGAATCCGCTCATCTCTCAATTATCCAACAATCAATTATCGAATATTAAAGAAGAGAAGACGATACAAATCGTTCTTCCACTCAACATCACTGCCAGCTCCAAACAATGAGTCGAACTGCCCAAATGAGTTTAAGTCAAAATTCTGTTTTCCCTTCTAATCCTTCTCCTTCCCTCCTCCATTGCATAAAAATAATGTTAACATTGTTAAGTTTCTCTACTTTCCCTTCTTTCAAATATTTTATTTCCATTACAATTATCTCATTACATCGACTAGTAAACCGCCAGATGTCTCGACGTTAAAACATTCTTCTCATCCACCAACGATTATTCAAATCTAATTATTAACGATCATCACTCCCATATCATTTTCACGATCATTATACATTCTCATTTCCACATTAATTTAAATAAATTGATCATTTCTTTCAACATCTCAACCTAATTCATTTATCTTTTCTATACAACTTACAACTTTCTCTAAATGATCATCGGAAAAATTGTGAGAAATTTAATCAAACGACAATTAGGTATTAGGTATTAGGTATTAAATTTGAATAATTGTAATTTGAAAATATTTGAAAACTTGACAAAAACAAATTAGAATTTAGAATTGAAGAAATTTTTCATAAAATTTAAATTTGAGAAATAATTAAATCTAATTATTGAGAATTAGAAAATATGAATTTATTACCGAACAACTAAAGAAACGTCATCAAATGATTGGGAAATGATTGATTCATTACGAATGAGGTGGGTAAAGGTATTAGACGGAGATGGCTAGTGGAAAGTGGAAACGAAAGAAGATTGTGTAATGAAGTGATGTTATTAGGAATGAGAGTTGAAAGACAGGCTTTTCACATGATTCAATATTTTAACCAATTATTTCAAATTCGTCCTTTTCATAATCGCTCTTACTCCTGACTTGTTCGCCGATCGATGGTATCGAATATAAGAAAGGATGACGGAGTATAAATTCAAGATTGGCGATAGTGAGATGTCCCATCGGAACATAAATTGTTTCCACAACCTCCGCCAATGTTCAGCGGCGGCCAAACGAAATAAATTTTGTCGACGACTTGTCAACGTTCGTCAAATGGATTTCCAATCAGCTCTCCGACAGATCTTGCAATTATTCTACGTTCCCCAACAAGTCTTTCGCAAATTCAAATATCGTAAAGGTTTTCTTCCTTCTATTCTTCATTATAATGATGGTACGATTGACAGATACGAAGAATCAATATGCGACGGACGATCCCGCGTTCATTGTGTTGCTCTCACTTCTTCTGATATTCTCGTCGATCATTTTGGGTGTGGTACTCGGTCTCTCATTCTTCGCTATTTTCCGATTAACATTTTATGTTGTATTCGTCGATTTCATATTGACATCATTAATCACCTCCACAATTTATTGGACGATTTTGAATTTGTTCTTGAGGCGAAAAGGACAAAAACAAGTGGAAGATATCGAATGGGCTTATTCATTTGATGTGCAAATTAACGCCTTCCTTCCACTCTTCATAATTCTTCATCTATTCCAAATCTTCTTTTTTCCAAGTTTTTTTCAATTTTTATTTTCTTTTAAATACATCATCAATTTCATTCAGTTCTCACCAATTATGCACATTCAATCGTCGCCACCATGTTCTCCAATTCGATGTGGCTCATCGCATTACATTATTATTTCATCATCATCTTCCTCGGTTTTAAGACGATATCGAACGTGAAACATACGGAAATCATGTTGACACCTCTCATACTCTGTTACGTCGTCTACGTCATCTCAATTCTATTCAATTGGAATTTATCGATCATTTTCAGAAATTTTTATGTTTATCGAGTAACTAATACATGAATCTTATTTTCTCTTTCTTCTTCTTCTTTTATTAAGCGATTCAACGAAAAGAAATTTAAACTTAAACTCTAATTCCAAATTCGAAATGAAGTCATGACAAGATAATAACTTGTTAGTTAGTTTCCATTAGTAGTTGTGGGAAGGCCTAAAAAAATTAAATGTGAGTTAAGCTTAAAATAAATTTTCATGAACTACATATCTTTATTGATCGAATAATAGTTCTGATAAAAATTTTATTTGGTCGTTAATTCATGGAAAACTTTTCCGCTTTTTTCCCATTATCCAAAGACACTAAATTGAACAATATTTTATTCATCATTTAGAAAAATAGCTAATGCGAAAACATTGTCATATGCAGAAGAATTAATAAATATAAAATTTCAAAATATTGAATAGAACCTGACTGCACTAGAACTACTGAATAGTTTTCAACATTTCCATTTTATTATCAATAAACGACGGTTCTCAACCCAATTTTTTTAATTTTGTAAAGTTCTCAACCCTAAAATTGATTTTCGTACAGTTCTCAACCCTAAAAGTGATGATTCGGACAATTATCAACCCTAAAAGTGATGATTCTGACAGTTATCAATCCTAGAAACATAATATCGGACAGATCTCAACCTTTAAAGTCTTTTTCGCACAGTTCTCAATCCTAAATTTATAATGGAAGCAGTTATTTTTTGGAAAATTATTTAATACAATGTTCTGTTTATTAGAATTAATTTATTTTTGTAAGAAACTGTTAAAGTTAAGAAATTTATATTCATTATTCATTAAAAATGTCATCAATTTCAGAAAGGACAGATAAAATATTGTTGATTTCAAAACTATGGAAAACTGTCTTTAACTTTTCGTCCTTCAAGACATTCGCTTTCTTTCTTCCTTTTTTCTCCAATTTTATGAACATTTCATATTGTTGTTTTTCAGATTGAAAATATTTTAATAATGAATTTTGAAAAATGATTAACCAAGAGCTAATCAATACAAAAATATAGCTTACAATTGTTAATTTTTTTTTTCATAAACGGACATAAAGTCTCTTTATAAGATTTTTGAACCATAGCTTATTTTACTATCTTAACAGATTATTATTGTCCTAATTACTAATAATTCTTATATTACTAACAATAAATAATTACTGTAAATAATGTTCCCAAAAATAGCTGTTTTCAATATACATTTAGGGATGAGAACTGTCCGAAATAAATCTTCAAAGGTTGAGAACCGTCTTGATACCAGTCAAAACTAAAAAGAATGAGAGTGTTGTAGAATCTGATGAATTTGTTTCTTTTATAAAATAATAATAAGAGATCATATAATAATAACTTGAATGCTTCTAAATTGAAAGTAAAGTAGAACGTGAATTAAAAGTTTATCGATAGAGATGGAGATGAAGAGAAGAGAGTTCTTTTTCGAAATTAAATTCTCGAATAATCTGGAATTGTCGAATGCTTCCTCGATCTTTTGTATTTAAGAAGACAGAATTGACAATTTAATTATTACAAGTGTTAATAAAAATGGGTGATTCTCAAAAATTTCTCAAGAATTTATTGCAGTGGACGACGTCGCTGGGAACGAATGGAGAGGAGGAGGAGGAGGAAACGATGCCAAAATTGAGTGAGGAACGATTGGAATGGTTACGAGACGCAATTGATGAGAAGACCATCGATTTAGTTGACGTGATGAGATATTATTTGGCTTGTCTCGTTCACGACGAGAATGTGAATGCGAACGAGAAAGTTCGCCGATACGTTCAACGGAAAGAGGACGTGGTGGTGGATTTGTTTGAGATGTTGGAGGAATTGGTGGAATGGTGTGAAGATTTGGATTTGGCGAATTCATTTATGAAAATTGGAGGAATGAAATTATTCGAAATGCATTTGGAGAATGACAACAGTTTACAAATGGAAAATTTATCTGATTATGATTTGAAATTCCGTTCACTCATTCTCCATTTATTGGGTGTATTAATGCAGAATATGATGGAACATCAGGAACTGATTTTGGACAATAAGAAAATTCAAATATGGGAAAACCTTTTCAAATATCTTTCATTCATTCCCAAAAATTGTTCGACCAATCTCATTCAGTTACATAATCGATCGATTTTCGTCCTGTCAATCATTCTTTCAAATAATTTCAACGATTTCCAAAAACTGATGGAGAGCAAAGAGAGATCGAATGAAATTATTGTCCATCTTCTTTTCTCATATTTCGACATGTTATTCTTCGATGATGTCGAATATTTGATGAAAACGAAAATGTTGTTAAACAAAATCTTCTTTCTTCTTTACAATCTCATTCGTCAACCACCGTCAACGAGAATGCACAAATTGTTGATGGAGAAGAAAGAGAAATTTCTACAAATATATTTCCATTTTATTGAAAAATACAAAGAAGAGAATCATCAATTCTTATTGACAATTATTCAACATTTATATTCAACATCCTCTATTCCCTGTGCACAAATGAAAGTGTTGAAGAAGAGGAAGGAAAAATACGGAAATGAACCTTCCTTGAAAGAAGAAATTGATATTATCGAAAATTTAACTTAGCTATATTTTTTAATAAAAATTTTCCTACATTCTTCCTTCCAATTTATCCATCCAATGTTATAATGTTCATATGAATAATGTAACCGTTTTCTGAGAGAGAAATTTTTAAATAAATATTAATTGTTATTATTATTGGAATAAATGAAAAATTGAATTATTATTTATTTAGAAAAAATACAATCTCACAGAATAGAAAAAAAAAATGAAAATCGTATATGTAGAAATTTATGAAATTATTATAAAATGCGTTTTAAGTGCACTTTTGATGCAAATTAAATGCACAAACTAATTTTCAAATTAAATATGCTTTTTAATTCATTATTCCATTAACTGATCTTTCATAATGTTTAACTGTGTAAAAATTAAATTTTTATTCAACTGGAAAATCGATCTCATTTTATTAGTTAATTAATTTGTAATATTTAAAATTTTATTGTAACATATCGGAATATATTTTTAAATATTCGTGTTCCGTTTAAGTGTTCCATAGTCAGTGGAGACGAACATTTGACAACCAAGGTATCAAATCTTTTCTCAAACTAATAAGAGAGCGGAAATCATCGACCGATAGAGTCACACGTCGACGGTGATGAGTTAAAATGGTACTGAATTCAAAAAATTGAACCAACATGTCCTCAGCTGCAAGATGTAATATTTTCACTGCATCTACCGTATATCTATTACCGGCAAAACCGAGATCGGCACGAATTGTGCGTAATAGTCGAATTAAAGCTTTACGAGAAATTGAAGTGTTTCTTCTTCTTTGTATGTTGAATCGTGGTCGTTGTGGTGGTATGTTTCTGACAATCGAAGAATGAACTTCATCCACGCCAATATTAGGAAGATTATCATTTCCCCTTTGAGCTGGACGATCAATATCGAATGTGACGTTAAGTGTACCTTCGGGTATATCATCAATAAAGCTCTCCACTCTTTTTGAAGATCCATTTATAGTAACTATCCGATTTAGATTGACATCCCTCTTTGTTCTTTTCTTCTCATGTTCTTTTCTTCCCATTTCTTATAAGGCAATGATAGATTCTTGAAAAAATTTAAATTAATGGAATAATAATTATAAAAATGATTTTAAACGGTTTAAAGAAATACCGTTATATACAAATAAAACGATGACGTGTCTTATCTTATGAGACGTAATCTCATCTACTTTTTTTTCTTCCTTTCTGTAGAAACGAAAAGATGAATCTCCTTTTCTCTTTATTTATTGCGAATTTAGTTTCTATTTCTTAATTATCCAAAATTGGGATTGTATTCTTAATAAATAATAAATAATAATAATAATTATTTGTTTAAAAATACTAAAAAGCGCTGTGTCGATCTTTTGGTTTGGAAATGTCTCGAGTTATGGAGGATATATGGATATATGGAATTATAGAATGACAGAGTGACAGTTTCGATTCGTTCGATTTTCTTCAACATATTTTCAAAATATATTACAAAATATTTTTTTGTTTGAGTGGTCCTTATATTCTTATGGAATTTTTATCGCATCTTGTTTAGAAAAAAATACGGAATAGGCAAAAAATTGGGAAAGTAATAGAAATTGATGGGAAAAAGTAGATTGGATTCATAACCAACTGGCAACTAACCTATAATCTTTTGTTTGGATCTTCCTTCATATTTCATATTTTCTTCCCATTATTATTGTTCTCATATTTTAAATTAAAGAAAACTTTAAAAATTCTTGTTTTTTTCTTCTCATTTCTTAATAATTTGATTAAAGAATTTTTTAGTAGAAAAGACCATGAATAATCCCTGAACGATCAATCAGAAACAAAACTAGTAGTTTGTTCATATCAAGTGCTTCTTCTGAACGTCATGGTAACTTTATAAATATTATTATTATTATTATTTATTAATGAAATTCCCGTCGGGATAAAGAAGAAAATAAAGTAAAAAAATTTCGATCTTCGCCAATATTGATCAGTCTGCGTAATTCAGCGAGAGATTCCCGATCGATGGGCATAGATTCCGT
>JALJEE010001316.1:0-29121 GCA_023231475.1 Seison nebaliae | reverse complement strand
TGTTATGTGTAACGATTCGAAATCTAAAATTCTCACGAATATTCCACATTTTTCCGCTCGTAGTGAGTTAAAAAAATTGGTGGTAAAAGAGAAAGAATTCCTGGGATGTGTGATAGATAACAGGAAAAAGTCGTCGGCATTAACAGAAAAGATCCGTTGTAAATTTCTTCGAATGTTTTATTCATTTCATCACAAGTGCAAATACTTTTCGATTCGTTTGAAACTTCATCTCTTTGTGAATTTTTGTTGTGACTTTTATGGTCTCGCCATCTCCCTGTCAAGCACGCGCAAATCGTTACTTTGCCTTGATCGAGCATATAACCGAGCGGTACGTATGTTACTCGGATGCGGCAAGCCTTTCAATAGAACATTTATGTTCTGCGTCAGTGGGCTGAAACCCTTACCACTTCTCTTAGCGGAAAGATACTTGAGAATATTTGATTCTATCGCTATCTCAGAAATCTGCATTCCGTCTTTCGATCAATGTGAAGATTTTTTCTCGCCGTTAAAATTTTTGAACCTAGGACTTTTTTGCACCCCTAGGACTTTTTTGCACCCCTTTTTTGAAAGATTGCGAGGTAGGACGTTTTTGCACCCCCATTTAACCTATTAAAAAAGAGAAATTTTCGCATCCCTAGGGGTGTAAAAAAGTCCGATTACCAAATTTTTTTGTGAATATTACACTCTCGAAACCCCTATTTCCATTACCAACTTGCGTACTATGATATCGAATTTTAAAATCATATCTTATGTGCCGGAACTCTTACGCTCAAAAATAGATCAGGCTAAACCACTCATTTCCGATGACTCACCTAGTGAATTATCCGTTTTCCTATTTTATTTACCCCGCGGGGATTTGTTGTTATAATAAAAAAAAAATAATAATTTTCAGTAGGAAAATTTTTTTAATTTTTAATTTTTTCCTTCATATATATGAATTATAATATATTTGATAACTGAAGAACGCACAAATAAAGTCACGAATGACTAATGGGAGATTAATTTTATAGAACGTTCTTATCACCAGGAAGCTATCAGATTGTATTAACATCGAAGTCGAAGATCGGATCCTGAAGAGTATATCTCTACTATATTTATCAAACAATTCGATATTTAAATAGAACGAAAGGACTCCATTGAAATCAACTTTTTTTCATAGATGATAATGATCATCAATAATCAATACTTTATCAATGCCTCCAATTAGATAACGATCTTCTTAACATATATGTTCATACGAAAGAAGAGTATTGGAAGATAATGTCTTCTTTAAAAGGAATTGAAAAAGTTAAAATTTTAGTTCTGTTTTTGTTGTTTATTTTTATTGTATGAGATTATGCAAAATAATTTGCTTAATTTCCCCTATTCTGTTTATGCTGGAAAGAGGAATTTATTAGAAGAAATGGATAATAAGAACAATATTGAACTTGGAGGGTTCGCAAACTCTCTAGATTTAGGTGTCTGTTTAACAAATGCCATGTTAACAATTATCGTTTCTTCAGAAAGTTTAATGGTTAAAATCAAGAGGATGGTTTTGGAAGAGACAACTATAATTGATGAGTTCGCTGCTGTCGTTCAACGTGATCCACATGCTAACTGTTTTCATTCAATACCGCTTATTAGTGCTGGAGATCTTCTGCGACATAATCTCATAAAGGCAAGCAATGGCCAATTTTGTGGATATCGATTTGGTTTAGCCGGTACATATTATTTACTAAAACAATATCTTCGAGTTTTAAAAACGAGTGTATTGAATATAAATATGAGGGATAATATACGTTACTTGTATGTTCCAACTCATACTTGTCTAAATGATATTCAGAGAGAAAAATTACATTGCCATGTTTTCGACGGATGGCAACCGATTTTGACGGATTTGTTTCATCCATTAAAATTAACAGTATCTAATTTTAAATTACGAAATAAAGAAGGAGAAGGAGTTCAATATTTTCGAGAAATACATTTTCTCAATATCGGCTTTACCCCACAAAAGACTGACACTAATGCATTATATTCTCGATTACCGATCAATCTTTTCGAAACAATAAATATGCCAATTTTCCAAAAAGTTGGAGGTCATCTTATGCATAACGGTTTAATACCAAAACATATTTCATTCAATTATCGATTATATGATTATCTCGAAATACACCCAGCTACTGTTCGCGAATTCGCTAACATTCTATTTCCGTTGAAGGATCAGGAGGAACAAATTACAGATATTGATTTTCATGAAATCACTGTGATTTCTCAATATTCGTCAATTAAATTACCTAAAGACTTTAAAGAAGAAAATTTAAGGCAGAAATTAGTATTTGGTCCTCAATCAACGTTACTTTATGACGTTCAAAGTATCAGTTTCCTCCTTCTTAACGAAAGAGAAGCAGAAATGGATGATATTATAAGAAACTTTCAATCAGTTTCGTCTTCCACTATTCAGCAGGACGAATTAGAAACATGTTCTGCCAATATATTCCATATGCTAACTGAATATTTAACAAATGTTCTGAAAGACCAAAAGTTATTAAATTTGGCTGATAGTTTTAAGGACCAAATTATTGAACATATGGAGTATATTTGTCGTTTCCAATTTGAGACTTTTTATAAGGAAATTGAAGATCAAAACCTACCGTGTCATTTTTTGACATTGGCTAGACGAAATAATAAGTGGATTGTTTTGAACGACGATTTTATTGCAGATATTGTTGATTGGAAGACTTTTTATCAAATCTTCAAATATGAACATGTAAGTTCAATAATGTTGGACAAAGTCGGTGGGGCAGACTCTAACGAATTCGATACTCCATATGCAACACCGAAATAACTAAACAGATAATAATCAATCTATTCTAGAAAATCTAAGTGGTAATGTTAAACAATTACTATCAAGTAAGCGCATGGTATTATTGAATGGAAAAAGATATTGAATAAATAATAAGTTTCGAATAAAACACTTGTTGAACATTGACTTTAGATATTTTTTTTGATTTTTTTCAACTTTATTTTTATTGATCTGATTTAAAACCTTCACAGCTATTGTTTGTTATATATATATACATATAACAGTATAATGTTAGATTTAAGTTTGTTTTCCTCTTTATATCGAGTTCAAAATTAGATAATTCTATAAGTAGAAGTTTAGTTCATTTAGTTTAAGGTAGTACATATTTATGATATGTATAAAGAAGATTGATGAACAAATTAAAGATATCTCATTTTTTTAATTAATTGAATTTCATGTTCAAATTTTCTAACTAAAACTTCTTCAAAGAAGTAATATATTTGATCCAGTGGAACCACTTTGTTATAAAGCGTTACGCTATTCTCTGTAAAAAATATGATTGACATTAAATTTTAAGGAACAAAATATTAACTTTCAGTCTTGAATAATTTGGTTGAATTTTAACAAAATTAATTTATTAAATTTAATTCTTTGAATTAAAAAAAAATCCCTAACCAAATTTATTTGAGACCCCGGGAGACTGCAATCATAGTGGTAAGCAACATGTAAACAAATCTCGAAGAATTCGAGAACACAAATCTATAAAATTCCATAATATTTTCGATCAAAAAACTCTTATTAACTTCTCGATTCATATTAGGAAGCTCAGTAGGTGGAAATATTGATGCCGCTGACGTCTTTTTTGATGCAACTGCTACGCTAGTTTCTACTTCCTGACTCTTCAAACTGAGTTGTGGTGACTTTGGACCATCTACGTCTTGTATAGTTGAGATAACCTCACTTGTAATTCCAACATTAAACCCTGTCGCTTCTTCGATGAACAGGACAAGTAAGTTAGAGGAAATTTTACATTTTTCATTTATTAAGTCCAGTGAGTCGAAAAACATTATTAAATCTCTCTTTGTTACAGTGTAATCAAATGGAACATGCTTTAAAAAATGATTAAATGATATAATAATAATAAGAAGAATTAAAACCTGACGTTTTTTCGATAATGCAAGGAACATACGACGACAATTTTCATAATATTTCCGGAAGATACCAAATTTTATTGGAGATGTGAATATTTCACCTGGAAGAATTTGGTTTAAATGAATTGAAATCAGAATAAATTTACCTTTCGGCTCAGTTGCAAAACGGAGTATATGATGATTAATCAGTTTGTTTAAACACCATTGAAGAACCGGTGTATCGCCACTAGAATTTTATAGTTCTTAAATTTAAACGAAATTTATAAAGTCTAACGAATATCTCTTTCCGTAAATCAAGTATGAAAGGAAAATTAGATGATGGACGAACTCTCTGAAAATTATTTTGGAAAAAGGATCATGAATCTGTTTTAAAGATTCTTCATTTACTTCTTGTGTATAATCTAATAAGATGATTGATTTTATTGATTAATCTTTCTTTATTTACATTGTATTAAGCGAAGTAACATAATTTTCTATCAATCTCAGGTATACTAAATTCGGCATTAGCTAAACAGCAATCGAGCAGAAATCTCCAAAATTGTATTCGATGTAGAACATATGTATTATCTCTACTTTTGTTCTTACCAAGGTTTGCGTAGAAATTATATACGTTTTGTAACGGTATTAAATATCGTTGGACAGTATTTGTTGTCTAAAATAGAAATATTATAGGTAAAAATGAAAAAGTAGACGCAAGTTTAAGGCGATATTGAGAATTTGAAGGGAAGTTTATAAATTACAAACCAATTTTAATTCTTCTTCATGAGTGAAGAGTGGGAGATATTTCAATATTTGATCGATTCTTAACTTGATGACGTTAAATTCCATCTTGTTTTCCAAGTCTAAAAAAATTCATTATTTTTTCAGAACCAAAATGAAATCTGAAAATTAACATTTACTACCATCTTTGATATAATTATTCTCGAATAATCCTTCATAGTCGTCACCATTTCGGCGGATAAATTTACCCTAAAAATATATTATCACTAAATGAACTTATAAAGAATGGGCAACGTATCCATGTTTCTTTCCATTTGACCAATTACCTTCGTAGGTACTACCATCAGCATAATAGAATTTCCCATAACCATTTCTCTCGTTATTCGTAAAATTGCCAATATACTCATTTCTCAAATTATATGGACTTCCAACTTCAGTGCGCTTAACATACCAAACGTAATGACCCTCTCCGCTCTATTAATTACTTTAAAGTTACGATGATAATATGGGGAATTATAAACCATTTGACCATTTTTCCAGAAACCTGCATATTCTTCGTTAACGTCATCCCAAAACATTCGTCCATAACCATGTTTCACATCATTTATCCATTCACCTTCATATCTATTTCCGTTTTGATAAGTACAAACACCAAGACCTGATTTACGATTATTAATCCATTCTCCGTAATAGATATTATGGCCCAATCGACGAAGTGTTAATTTACCTATACCATGCCTTTTACCTTTCTTCCAATATCCGGAATAGATATACGGTATTTCTCCGTTCAAGTACAATTTTCCATAACCTTCACGCCATCCATCAACCACCGTCCCTTTGTAGAAACTTAATGAAAAAAAGATTAATTGATTTGAATGTTTTGCAGAAAAACATTTCATCTACCTCCCATTCGGCCATGTAATGGTTCCTTCCCCTGTTATCTCGCCGTCAGAAAATGTGCCTTCATATTTAACATGATCTTTCCATTCAAACACGCCAGTGCCATTCATCATTCCACGAACATATTCTCCCTTTCAAATATTACTTAAATCAACTGCTAAGATAAAGTTATGAAACTTCATATTGAGATCCTTCGACGAATTTGATGGAAACTCTTCCATTAAGCAATCCTTGAATGCGCTTACCTTCAACACTAATGAATTAATTGAAATTGATTTCAGTCAATGTTTTCCGTAAATAATTAACGTTTCATAAATTGGTATAAAATTTTCTATTCTTTCGGTTACTATGTAATCGAATTCTGTTTCATCCAATTCCTCTAAGTCATTTTTAGTAGAAAGTAATGTTATGGTATCATCGTGTTGAGTTTCTGACATATCTCTTAAAAAAACTTCTAAAATTTGTCAAAATTTAATTATTTTAACGTTTCGTTGGTAACCTGGGATAATCAACGAACAATAAATTTTGTTCTTATTCGAAATTTAATTTTATTGCAAATATTTAGCTAAAGCGCTTAATAGTTCTTAATTTAATCAGTAACTCTTCCTACATTATTTAATATATTTTTATACACTTGATAATATTTTATTCATTCGACTGTAACAAATGAGAGACATATACTGAATATACATGGTCATAAACAACTCACAGAATTGAGTTTTTAGAATTTTTTAGTTACGTTTTAACCTTAATATAACTTATTAACGTTAACGTTCTGAGGTATTCTTCGTTCTGAGGTAGAATCATTATGATTTATTTCCGATATATTGTTGGTCTCTGGTAAATTTCAGATTAATCGTTCATAATGGAAACTATTGAAGCCAACGTAAGTTTTGCCAATTTTTCAATTAAATTTTTCGGGACATATTTCTACGGATTACGGATCCGTGTCGCATTTCTAGAATTTTCTATCACGTGTTATAAAGAGATGAGACTAATATTGTCGACGAATTGCTTATAATCAACTATCATTCCATTTATCAATTTATCACCGAGATTGTTTGAAGTTTGGACTTAGATACGGCTGGATGGCAGTTTGAGGTTTCATTTTGACATCATTCTTTAAAAAAAACTGAATAAATTTATGTAAGTATTTGTAGTTTTGTTGGATAACATTGCATAGAATAGGAATTTCTGAGGATGTTGAAATAACTTCGTACATGTAGAAAATTTTCCATCGAAATAAATATGTTGTGCTTCTTTCAGATGCTTCCATACATTAACCTGTTGAAATGAAAATAGATCTTGCTTCTTTCTTATTGCCGCCGTCAAAGTGTATTCTTTCCTCATTTTAACATTGTGATATTCGATAAGATCTTTCACGATTTGAATCTTCTTAATTGGAGTATAATTTTGCATTTTCATCTTGATAACCTTCATTTCGAATACTTCTGCAAATGTTCCTTTGAACCATTTTCTATGCTTTTCTCATGACTTCCTAAACTAATCTTTTCTTATTTTCATATAAATTCATATCGTCAAATCCATTCTTGATTATTACGCATTAGTTTCTACGACAGCGTTTATCTGACCCAAATCCTTACTTACAATTTCTTGTTAGTTGTTTATTACATCCATTACTTGAACATCTATAACTTTGTAACACGTTCAATTTTTGTTTCTATTCACGCATCGTGTCTTTTTTTCTTTAACTCCATAACAATGATTACATTTTTTCCGTTTTATGTCTCTGTACATGTCTTTTTTCTAAAAAAAATTAGAAAGTTTTATCTGTGTGATTGTGTCCTAGTTTTCTAAGTTGATAATTTAACCTAATTTTTTATCAGAAAGGTGGCATTTAAGAAGTTATAATCATAAAAATTAAAATCATTTATCTATTGAACAAATATTAGGATCATGTAATTAAAAACAATTAACATTTTATATTTTGTACTAAAAATTTTACCGAAAACATATCCTGGATAATTACCTACAATCGTACAAATTAAATAACGTATTTTTAGAGAGATTATTTAGAAGAACTAATGGAGCAGATGTCTCGATGAGCATTATCAGTAAGTTTGGATAAACTTACGGGAAATTGGAAAAGAAATTTTTTTCTCATTCTACAAAACTTTGACACAACTTTTCTCCATCTGATTATTTGGCTGAAAGAGAATTGAAGAAAAACACATTATATGGAGATTGTCAATTGGAATTTGCAGTGCACGTGACAATGACTGGACGGGGAGAAGATGAGAAGAATAAGGAAATTTTGAAAGAATTGTCTGCACTCTGTGACAACGAGAGGAAATGTGTTAATGTGGAGAACTTGGAGGATCGTTTATCGCAATTAAAAGAAGAAAGAATTAAAGTTTCCTTACAGATTTCTGAAGAATTATCTCGATAATTATTTCATAAAGTTGAATGATGAGTTGATGGAAGCAATTCGCAGTAGAATGGGCGATTTCTATAATCATCTGACGGTGGTTGGACAAATCGAAGAATGTTTACGACATAATTTCCATTCGTGTTCATTAACTCGTCAGACGTTGAGAGAAACGGATGAATCATTAGTTCTCTCCGTTTTTTCCCTTGTCAATAAATTTCGGAAGAAAAATAGAATTTTGAAAATTGTGGAAATTCTACGTAAATTTCGACAAGTTCATCATCGTTTGGAGAATGTTGATCGATTGATAGAAAAGGAATTTTATCCGATGGCCATTGATGAATTAGGAGAACTGAAGAATGAATGTGAGAAGTTGAAAGAATATTTTCTTGTTCATCAATTATTGAAGAGAATTGAGGAGAAATTTGAATTTTTAGAAGAGAGATTATGTGTGAAAGTGAAGGAGATCTTTTTTCAACAATCCATGAACGATTGTTTAGATTTCCATTATTTTTCATTTATTGTCACGTCATATTATCGATTGGGAAAGATTTGTCGGTTATTAGAAGATCTACCATTACTTTTCATTAATTCATTTCGAGTGTCAACGAATGAATTATTTTCGAATAAGAAGGATGATTTAGATGAAATTATTCGACAATTATCAATCAATGACTATTTGAATTGTCTCCTAAATATTGGTGATCGTTCTCACAAAGTTTTATATGAAAGTTTTTTCATATCAATTTGGTTCTCCAAACAACTCGATTTGAAATCATCAATTAATATCGATCCGACTGATTTTGGAAGAATTGAAGAATTATTGAAACGAGTCATTTTAAGAATGTTGACAGAAACAATAAATTTTATCACGAGATTCTTCATTTCCACTTCCGCTGCTTATTTCCTTCAATTCACAGCAGAACAATTCATTTTGTTCATTCAACTTTTCAATAAACTCCATCTCTCATTCACCGTCATTCAACGACATTTCGATTTTAATGAAGTCATTCCGTTATTGAGGGAATTGAAAGGAATCGTGAAGAAATATAGTATCTCTTTCTTCAAACATTATCATCAAATGAGATTGGATGAGTTGAAGATGTTTCTAGAGAATGATTTCTGGCAACAATGTCCACTTCACGAACATTTCACCATTTACGATTTGAAAGAGTTTAAACGATTACATGAAATTTCCAGATCTCACCATCAGACCGGTGAAGAAATCCATTTTTTATATTTCTTCCGAAAACACTTCCCCAACCAATTCGAAGACGATGATAATTCTCATTTATTATTCATCAATGACAATCGTTATATCAAGAAAATTTTGAAAAGATATAAAAAGAAGTTGACAAATGTGGAAAGTAGTTGGAGAATTTTTTATTCGTTCTCGCCATTCTCCAACAAATTATTCATTTCATTGAAGAAGTCGAGCAGTGTGGAACAATCAACAAATCCATTCGATAATATGGATGATGGAGAGAATGATATGAATGATAATGATGAGCAATCATCAATAGATAGTACGTCATCTTCATCATCATCATCATTTTCGTTATCGTCAAATGAGGATAATGTATCAGATTTATCCATTCATCCCAAAGAGGATGAGAGATGTCGATCTATTCAATTTCGAGATTCGAGAATCAATTCTTCGACTAATACGAAAGATAATGATAATATCATTGTTACTAATACAACTCTTAATCTGATTCGACTAATTGGCACTTATTTACAAGTGGCAACCGTTTTCACCGATATATCATTCGATGTCATCGTTTGTATCTGTCAATTGTACGATTATTATTATTTTACCGTTTATTCATTCTTCATACGATATATTATGGTTCATTAAATTTTTCGATTTTTAATTATAATTTATCTATTTCTCATAGACTGACACTTTAGCAATGAGCGATTTCCATCAATTCGACATCATGAGCAACGACACATGGTATCGAATCAGATCAACAATTAAGAGAATTGAAATGAATTTTATTCAGTTAAATTTAAATATTCAAGTTCTCTTTTTTCCTCTTTTAATTAACTAAAATAACTGAAATTGGATAATTTTAAAAATTGTAAAGATGTATATGGCGAAGATGAATCAAGGCGTTGTGTTGAATATGAGAGAATCGGGATCGAATCTCTCTCATAGAATTGTTGGAACGGAATCATTGTTAATTTGATTTTTATTGAAACATTAACCATTCTTCTTTTTTAGAGTATTTCTCGCTTCTGTTTTCAATTCATTAATTCCTCAATTTCAATCGTTATCTGAACGAACTTCGACATTCCTCCAATTCTACTCATCGACAACGAAAGAAGCAGAAGATATGAGTCGATTAACATTGGCCGAATTGACGAGATACATTTCCGCACCCGATAAACCAGGTTTAGTGTCTTGTTTAGAATACGGGAAGATTGCGAAACAATTCCAATCGATTCGTTGGGATATGAAAGAAATCGAATCGAATCATAATAACTATATCGACAAGATCATCAACGACGTTAAACGATTGATTGATGTTATTGCATTCATTAATCAGACAGTCGTTCATGTTAACGAAGAAAAGAAACAATTTCTCATGTATACTCTTCTCTTTACATTGTCGAGAATGTTAATTCAACATTATTCACAAATACGTTCATGCACTGGAGAAGGACGGGCGTTGCTCCAAATCGATTTCCAATATTTGAACAATGCTCTCATCTCAATAACATCATTGAAACCGATTCCATATTTCGATTTGGTTGATATGTACATCAAGATCTATTATTATCCAATGCCCGAATTAACGGAATGGTTAACCAATTCGAATTTCAAAAGATTCTTTTCCGATTCACAATTAATCTCACTCATTTCCATCATGCCACATGTCAGTAAGCAATCACGACAACATTTATTAAAATTAATTTCATCCGATAAACAATTCATCCCAAACAACAACAACAACAACAACAATAACAATAATGTTATTCCGTTCGATTTGAGCGAAACGAAAATCGACAATGATTCTGTCACCTCTTCGTCAACGTCATCATCATCGATTAGTGAGACGAATATACATCCGCCATCCAGTCCTTCGATATCCGTCAAGAATTTCACAGAAATCTACAAAACCTCAACAACGTCCTTAAAGAAAACTTTATTGAATGTTAATTCCGCTTTTAACAAATCGTCTGAGAATGATCGACGATAATCCACTTCCACATCTACTAAATCAAATTACTATTTCCATTTAAACTTCTAGTCGATTATCTATTTACGTATTTCTCGTTTATTCTATTTATTCTAAACGTTCCATTATTCATAACTCCATTCAAGAACTTTTCGTTTTGATTGATTTTGGTTTGATCTCCTTTCGTTTCATCGAACCTTTGAAATTGTTTGATGTCAGTACTGCAACTTTCTTTGTTGATGGATCTTTCTTCGTCGCTGGCAATGCATTAATTCTCGACCATTTCGGCCAGACTTCTGGTTTAAACTGCTTAACGTGATCCGTCGACATCAGTCTTTGCATGCTCGGAGACGGTGTCAAAGTTTTCCTATGTGACTGTACAACATTTATTTAATATGATATATTTTTGATGCAATTATCTAACACGGAAGAAAGTTTTCATAGTCTTCAATTTCTTTTTTTTCTGTGGACGTTCAGTCTAGAAGGAATATCAGTTCGTTGGGAAAAAACATCCACAAAATTTTAATAAAAATTATTCACATCGACAAAATTTAAAGAAAAATTTGAAGAATTCAGAAAGTTTCCAATTATAAAAAAAAATAGAAAAAAAAGTTGAAATTACAAAAATTCAGTGTAATAAATTTTTTCCTTATAATTTTCGAATACATCAACTTTTTTTGGTCGCGCTACTCAGTTATAGATGTTTAGGGATTTTCTGACTAAAAATAATACTAACTTGAGCTGAACCGGGTGGTGCTACTGTGTTTCCAGAAACTTTCTTTTTATCTGTTTAAGTTCAGTGTCAAATTGAATATTATTAATTTGAATAGAATGAAAAAGGTAACGTTCATTATTTCTATTCATTTGGACATGGAAAGGTTTGATGAAGGCAAGACAAAAAAATGAAACGACCTAAACTAAACTAATACGAAAAAAGAAAAAGTTGAAAGGAGTGAACGGAAACTACAATTTTATAAGAAATTTTTGATTTTAAAACTTTCTTTTATTCTTCTACTAAAAATACTCAAGTTTTTTTTAAAAAGATTTCCAATTAGTTAACGAATTTATGAGAAAGACGTTCAGGATGCTATTTGGGAGATTGTACGTAGAAAATAAGACGGAAGAACAAAAAATTTTATTTGTTAAATTAACGAGGAATTTAACTAGAAATGAAGAAAATATTCTAATGTCATCAATTATCGATGGGAGATGTAGATAACAGTGAAAATGGAGGAGATAAGTCAAATCTTATTGTTCATTAACGTTCCTATTAGATGAATATCTGAATATCAATATTAGATGGATGAAGAAAAGATTTTCTTCATCTGTCCAATTTGCGTGAAAAATTTCTCGAACTTCTTGTCATTTACTCATTCTTCTCTCCACTGAAAACAAATGAACAAAATTTGTACTTTCAAGTTCGTTCAGAGAGTACACACTGGTCGAACCGACCACTTCACACTAATGAAAATTCGACAACGTTCGAGAGGTAAGATCGACAATGATCGATGTCACCTATTGAATGACATTGTCCATTTAAATGGATGAGAATAAAGAAGTTGATGGAAGATGGCGTTCAAATATTTTTCGATCTACTGATCGAATTACATGATAAACAGATTTTCACTTAGAATCCGATTCCAATTTTCGTCGATGTTTTAGTTCAAATATTTTTCTCGTTTATACGATCTGTTTACCATACGCTGTTTCGAGGATGATAAATATGGGATAGATGGATCGTATTAGATGGAAATGGATATGCAGATCGATTTCCTTCATCATTATCGGTAGATGAATTTAATAATAAAGAAAATTCTTGTTCTCCTTAATTGTAAGTGAGTTGTGGGGAGTCGTCACTTATGTTTGGGACAAGTGCGTGATCGTCTAATTAATTTCCGGCATCTCATCTGTTTATGATACTCTCAGAAAACATCTCTTGCTTTCGAGTTGAATAGGGCTTCATTCCGGCTGTTTCCCAGACCACACTCATTTATCATTTAACTATGGCACAGACATAATGAAATACAAAGAATTTGATGAACAAAAGAATTATTAGTATTTTGTGCAAGACACTCATCACCATCTTCTTACCTCCTCCAAAAAGTAAAGGTATCAATTATGACAAATTTCGAGTATTCCTCCATTTTGTTGGGTTGACGACTGAATAAATTTCTTCCTTTATTCATTTCAAATTCATCAACAATCATTCATTCATTGCCTGCGAATGAACCTTCTTCTTTACTTGAACTGATTGATTCGAAGAAGAAGAATTTTATTGATCATCGAAAATCGAATAAAGAAATGTTGCTCATTCACATCCATTTGACACGTCATAACTCGAGAATTGTCCTCATCATACCCAATATTTCCTTTCCATCTCTAAAATGTCATCATCACGCAATGGCACTTGAAGAATGATGATGTTAATGATGATGATCGAATCGGAAATTATCGTCAAATCATCTTCCGGTAAAGTTTAATTCGATTGAATTCGAGTTGAGGAGAGGCGGAAGATCTAATCATTTCTTTCTCGTTTACTTTCTTGGAGACACCATAGATCATTATCCAATATTATACACTTAATATTTGCATACATCAAACGACCTGCATACATGATGTTTAGATTTATTGCTTACCCGATTACAAGGAAATAGATTCTATATTTTTCTCCTTTTGTATCGATATAATTCATTGAGATTTTCCATTTCTCAATTAATCTCTTTATTATTGTTTCATCCAATGCTTCTTTTCAGTGCCACTTAAATCCATATGAATCTCTCGTCATTTCGAGATATAAAATGTTTTTTAATGTTACCTCTTATTTTTTTATTTTATCTCTCGTTTTTTACTAAATATTCCGAAGGAAAAGTAATTGTCATCTATAAACAGTTCAATTTATAATTTAATGAATGCACAGTAAGATATTGAAATTGTTGCACATATGGCTTGGAGTGCACAATCCAAAAATGATGAAAGAGAATACATTATACACTCCCCATTAATCAATTATAATTCTTTCTTTTTTTCGACCATGAATCTTCCGTGTGGCTTTACCTCTCTAATTTTATCGATTTTATTATGTATCCAAATTCACATCAAACGAAACAATATAGATCGATACTACCATACCCAATTGGGCTTCCGTTACTTTCGAAACAATATAAACAGCCCAAATAATGACTATCAAATAATATACAACAGTCTTCACCAGTCTTCCGTTTGGTAGGAGAATAAATATTTCTCTTTTTTTGTTGCGATGTCGACGACGACGACGACGACGACCGATTGATGTTTATTGCAGATTTCACGCAAACTTTAACGAATTAAGGAACTAAATCAACTGCATCACATCGTTTGTTTTTGTAAAGTTTCTTTTTTTCGGAAGAATCATTGATGATGAAAAAACATGTAAGGAAGAAAAATTGATTGTTATCGATCTTTCTTCCATATTCCATCTGATGGAAAAGTAGAAATTCTCTATTTCTACGATTATGTAAAGAGTCTTCGTTTCGACACTACAACATATTATTAATAGAACCGCGAGAAGTTACTGAAGGGAGAACAAATTCGAATGGATTTCTTGTAAAACATCATTTAGATATTTTGTTATTTATTAAAATTTTAAGGGATATTATATAAATAACCAAATTAAACATAAAATATTCAAATAAATAATTCGGTTATAGTCCTTGTTCGTAGTGTTAGTGGATCTGATGATTTAATTTAATTTTGTCATCCATGTTAGTGACAATATAAATGTTTGCCTTAAACTTGATCGCCTAACATAAGACGTGAGAGTCTCTTTCTTGGAGGGAGAGGAGATGGGAAAAACGTGAAATTAGATAAAATGTTCAGGAGAGGAAAGAAGGAATTCGTCATCAGCAAGATGAATATCTGTAATGAGATGGTAGTAAGTCGTCATTCTTCCGTCTCATCATCCAATTTTCACTTCCTGTTAACACCATTCCACATCGACTGATCGTTCTATCAAATATGTGTCTTTAGCTTGATCTTTCTATACTCGTCATCCATCCGATTGTTCGAACTTGTTACCACAATAATATTATAGCGAATTGTGTTTATTGAATAGATGATCTCAATAGATGTCCTGCCACATTCTCTAATTACTCAATTATTGAAGCAATACCGGATAACACGAAGACACATTGAGCAAATAAAGGAAATATCTTCCTAATGAAATTACTTTCTCGAATATACTCTTTTCTCAGACTTGCCATTTTTCTTATCAATAACACAAATGGAATATGATGATGGAATTCACGACGAGCAAATATACTCTCACAAATTCGTCAAATCATTTTAAAAATGACTTGTAACTTTAGTGAGTTCTCTTTTGTCGATATGTCTTGTTTTTCGAAGATGATTAATATTTACGTGTGACGAATATTCGTTTAATGTTAATGATGTTCATTCATCTCCCACCGTATCTCATTAATATTCATAGATGGATCTTCATTTGGATTTGCTGACTAAATGACCATAATTTTACTTTTAGTAAAACTATAAATGTTGAACGCATGTCTCAATTACAGAGACATATAGATATAAAAGGAAAAGTTAACAAATAGTAAGTAATTCCATATTTCTCTTTACATTAAAAAAATTTCTAATAAATTCTTTCACTAATATGATACTTTCGTTTATTGGTGGATGTTATATCGATTCGTAAAATATTTATCTTATCGACATTTATTCTAATTCTCTTGTAAATCTTTCTAATGTTACATCATTAGGACGATGGCTGTAATATGGTTGTTGGAATGAATTCATGAGAGATTCACGTTAAGTTTCCCAATTTTAAATTGCTGCTTATTGATGTGCATAAATGATGTGTGGTAACATTTCCGCTTTTCAAAAGAGGAATTTTTGATTTATAGACATATTAAATGGTAGAGAAAATGCAACAGTCACGCCTCGAATGGAATGTGGCTATCGTCAATAATGGTGCATTAAGAGAGGTGTTTTATATATGTATATATATATATGAATTATATGTATGTAAATGTGTATGTGTGAGAGTCTTTTTAAATGTTTATTTGAATTATATGAAAATTTTCTCCGATCGATCGATTCATTGAAGAGGAGTAGTGGTTTTATAAGAATGTTTCCCATTCTTCTTTCTTATTTATGAAACATTTTTAATTTATTTTTCAAAATTTGTTTGTGATCTGTTAATTATTGCATAATACTTCCTATCTTCACATGATTCACCTAGAAGTGAAGTGAGGAATACTTCCGTCTCTCATCATTAATGCTGCGGATGTGTAAATCTTATACAAACAAAATCACTTACAAATCATACAATGACGACGGATCGCACAATGGAAACATAAGCATTCGTTTTAATGAGGATGCTTAATAATATCCTCATGTTGTTAATATGCTCATGTTGTTAATACAATAGTAATCAATAAATGCTAACAGTTTACAAGTTCAAAAATTCGTGATGCAGTTGTTGTGCAAATCCCTTAAATGGAAACAGATAGAAGAAGAATGAAGATGTTGTGAAATAAGTGAAAATAATATTTCTCTTCTCATTTGCCATCCTTGTTTTAACAAGTGAAAGTTAATAAAGTTCGAAGGATAAATTTCATTTGTAGTCATTTCATACTATGTTAGTTAGTTAACTGGCAAGCTAGTAAATTACTTACATAAAAGCAATTCATATCCTCTTGCTAATCATGTCATTCTTCACCATAATCATTCACAGAATGATGTGGAATATTCTTGAGACGGAACTGTGAGACCCATACCAGATGTGGCGTGATAAGTAACTTGTCTGTGATTTGGTGTTTTTTATGTAATGAAACGCAACTCATAAAAAGTTTCCGAACGATTAAAATTCACTTCACCGATCAATTCACGTATAAGTGTGTAAATTGCATAAAGTTCTCTTTATTCCACAGGAAATTACCGTCAGTCAGTCACGCATGCCGACTATTTGCACCGGTATATGTCGCTAACAAAATTGACGTCAATTTGAGATAATTATAAAATGTTCTATCATTTGTTTCACTTCATGTCCATATATGTTCTGGTTGAATATTACACTTAATAGTTCCTAGAATCAATACCATCTGAGAAAAGGATTATTCAAATCGTTTCTTAACATTTCCTTTCCCATTATATGTCGATTCCAACAAAAGATTTCAGAATGAGAAAAAAATTATGTTCATGAAAATTTATCGATTTTCCTCATTTCTTATGAATCTAATTTCTAACTAATATCTTTCGAGGAATTACGTTGGTCCATTGGATTCTCTTCCATTCGATTCTCTTATCTATTCGACTCCATACACACATAAACACACACACAAACACACACACACACGCACACAAACACATATAAATGCGCACACACACACACACACACAAATACACAATAACATATTTGTATGTGGTTCCGTAAAAACTAATAATTTTAAATGTCTATGATTCTTTTTTGTTACAGGGAGTCGTTTCCTCTCCTGACGGTATTCTAATCAGAATAAAGTTTCTCGATCTTTCATGTTTATTTACACTAATCTCTAATATTTCCTATTTAATTCGGATCAAATTCTTTAACTCTTATTATTTCTTTTCGTTATGTAGTCCGTGTTCTCTTAGTCGCCTTTGTACATTGGTAGTGGGAGATGCGACAAAAAGATATGACAACACCGAATGATTCATGCCGCTTTACGTTTTCCTCTGATTAACTACTGTGTCACCAATGATGAAAGTTTTAGGGAATGTCCATTTCTCCCTTCATCACATTGTCTCCTCTTCATCTTCTTCTTCCCATTCTTTCTCTCATGTGTAATATCTGTCTTTTTTAGTTCATCAAGGAGCCACAACTATAAGTCGACCTAAAGAAAGGAGAACCTAAATTCATATCAAATTTGACTCATTTGGGAACGATGAATCTATGATTAACTTTCGTTTTAAAAGAAGATAACTAATCTTGAATATCAAGCAGATAGAAAGTTCAACAGCCACCATAAGACCATCCTCCCTTAGATAAATAGGCGTTGTTCGGTTATCATTCATCAGCACGTCTTCACATCGATGAGAGAATTGGAAATTGATTCAATGTCAAACAAACGGATGGAAGCTGAGGTTTTCTTATTTGGATGAAGAAATTATTATTTTATTTTTGAGGATGTCTTCAGTCTTCTTCTTTCGCTTCCTCATTCTCATTTTCCATATTATTTATATTATAGACTAATTCGGAAATTAATGAATTTTTCCTTCTTCTATCATCTCATTCGAATCTATCGTGTCACCGCAAATACTTTTTGTCGATCCATTTCGAACTCTTAGTAGAGAAACTTTATCGTTCCGTATATTCTCAACAATCAAATTTGATATTTTCCTTAAAACTGGAACTCATTTTATGTCGTTTACTGTTATATCGTTCTTCTGCAGGTATCACGCACACTAGCTTGTTGTTGATTAATTTCTTTATAACGATACGAAAAAGAAGTAAGTGATAATGATTATGGTCGAATTACTTTGCTTCTTTTATTATTTGTTTTTCATTAGAACCGATTGTGAAAAGTACAAAGTTTTCTTTCGATTCAACTATTATCTAGAATAGTAGTTCCCCCATCGTCTAATGATTATACAATGACATGAAATGTGTTTTTGGTCATTCTTACAGGGAAAATTGGAACGAGTTACCATTCGTTTTATAAAAGTCGTATTTGTCCGTTAACTGGTCATTTTCGTCTTTTACCAAGGGCTCGTCACCAATTCCAATGTAAGATTGATGGTAAATACATTTTATAATTGACATCTCTTAATTTCGTCATACCTTCCAGATAACTTAATTCTATAGTTTTTTTTACATCGAATAACCAAGTGAATCCAAAATTTGATTGTTTCTCATCGTTCATTGGGGACTAATTCTTCTAGTTATAAAATCAAAACTACCAATCTATCATTTGAATCATTTCGTCTTTTGCTAATACGTAGTAGTAATATAGTTTTTCCGATTGAAATTTATTCTCACTATTTATTATAAATCGGAGATATTTATATTTTCATCCTAATTTCTTATCCAAGATGAAAAGATAAACCGAAGATTAACGAGTTTAAATGTCTTATTTTATAACTGTTTAGGTTCATATTTAGCAAATCATATAAGTGAAATTTGTTTGACGAAATCGATCTAATTAATATCTACGACTATATCAAATGCCATTCATCTAGAAAAGTTTTTAAGGCACTTTTTTTGTTTCTGATATCATTCTTAAATACTCTTTCAACTATACTCTATTATATAGTGAAGAAAAATTCATGTGATGATGTGATTGCGATCAATCCATCCGATACGTATATTATGATCATTTCTTTCAATTTCCTTCTGTAAATTCGATGTTAATATTTTCAGAAGCTTCTTCACTTATTCATTTCAAAGATATTCATCTTCGACATTATTGTGTAGTACATAATCATTTGACAATAGAATGACACCTGTCAGAAAGATAGGTGATTAATATTAGGTATCTAAATCGGCGTATGATTCCACTACATTTCATGTTGCTTGAATCAATCAACTATCGATTTCATAGAAATATTTCGTCCACTATTATTTTTCAGAATAATCGAAGGATTCACCTGCTCAAAATACGTAAAATTCGCAGACGTATTGTCTATATACAGTAAATGCATATGTTGTAGAATAATCGTCGATTAATTCATTAAGACCGTACATTGTATTTATATAATGGAATAATTGATAGAATAATTTTTCTTAGGAATTATTTGTAAATTCAGTTGGACTTTCATTACCTGCTGGGTCAGTTGGTTGTTGATATTAAAGATATAAATGAAGTTGTCTAAATGGAAATATAACAGCTGTTTTATTGAATAGAATTATCTATCAGAATCATCCTCTTATAAGCGAACAATTATGTAATATTGAACTAACAAGAAAAGTAAGAGGACTATTTATGAAAATAAACGGTGGGTAATTCGAATACTTGACAGTTGAGAGACCATTTGTGTTACATAAGAACCTATGAAAATAAAGAAAAAGTTTACGAGAAGCAAAGTCAAATCTGTAAAAGAAAATATGTATTCCACATAAACACTTATTATGATGATAAAATAATGGGATATCATATGTTGTTTACGATATTTTTATTTCTAATGATATTATTGTTCGAAATATTGAATGTAAATGAATTATTATCATCCAAAAAAGTTGACAATTTATATCAATGCACCCGAAGAAATGGATCAATATATCAATATGATAATGTTTGAGCAAATTCCAAGAATTTGACATTGAACAGAAAGAGAAATATTCAACTAACAATCCAATCTCTTATTCCTTTCTTTATCGTAGATTGACATAATCCTATATTAAATGTTGAACAGTCTCCGAATTGTCCACTTAGAGAATTTTGTATCTTCCGATGCAAATATATATCGCTTATCGTTATTTCTATTAAATACTCATTTCCATTATGGTTACGATTATCATGAAATGGTTGAGAATATTTTTCTTATTATTTTAATACGTCTTATCATTGTGAATGATTACCTAATATTTATTAGTGTCATCATCCTTTTTTCAAATTTCTTTTTGTCTCCATATTGAATTTGGAATAATGATTTTTATTTGATTGAAAGAAAATTCTTTTGTTTATGACTTCATTTCTTCATCAAATATTCATTCGGTTGATCGATGGGATCGTCGTCTATTAGAAGTTGATAATCACGGTTGTTGTCGTCGTTGATAACACAATAAAATTTTTCTACTATTTTCTGCGAAAAATTTCCGAATTCGTATGATAGAATTATGCGATACGGACACCTCCGATAAATGGTTCCAGCATCTGCTAATCAATTGTTTCTACTGAATGCATCGCCATCATTATCATCATCATACATTATTATCTGAGTACGTATTTTGTTATCATTTTCCTTAACGCCACACCATATTATAAGAGCGGACAACTGTAGAGGATAGATAGAGTTTAATTCACATCTTCATTCACTTCGTCCATAATCCCTCAACAGATTCCTCGAGTAGGGGAGTCGAAAGTAATACGATCATTCCGTTCGTCGCTCATCTTTAATTCATCTAATTAATTCACCGCATTCATTTACATATATTCCATTGCATAATTCTTCTATAAATTCCTTAGTAGTTGCTTCCCACTATTCTGTTACTTTTACTAATCTCGAACAATCTTCACTTTTCTTCTTCTGTTTCCATCTTCTTCTCATCTTTTTTCTATTTACATTCCTAACACGTCCATCCATCTACACTAACAACTAATACATAATTGGGGCGATTATGAGATGTTAATTGGGAAGAATTGAAATCATTTCAAGAAACAACATTATCGATCCAATAGTTGAATCATCATTAACAAAAATTGTACAAAAATAATTTTTGCACTCTATTTGAAGAAAAGCATTTTTAAAAAAAAATATATCATCATAATTATGTGACCAATATATTAAAGTATTGCATATTCATATATATATTATTTCATTCTTATTTTATTGAATAATTATCCAATAACCAATCTCACTTTAGTTTGTTAGTTCCTAATTTTTATTTTAACAAAAATTCTCCTATTGTTACCATTGTACCAGTTGACATTGATCTCTGAATATATGTTAACCTTTCATAATTCCTAAATATCTTATTAATAATCAAATTATGAGATAAATATTTATGCTATCATTGAATATGCTGAATGCAACACGACTGGACTGGGTTGGGAGTTGTATTCAAATAGTTCTTTACATTCTCATATGCTACGAACAGTAAACATAGTATCAAGAAAAATAGCCATTGGTCATTTCAATCAAAATTCATTGTTCTACAAAATTAGACTGTCAGATGTTCTAAGTCCGTCCTAAATAATTCAATCGTTAAATTGATACATTTCAATAATAGTGTTCTTGATAATTGTAATTGAGTTCTTCCTCCCCCATATCACTTCTTTGAGGAGAGAAACATTTGTCGAAAAAATTTTATGGTTTCAGTCTCCTGCCGAACGTCAAACGGCATGACATGTGTCAGCCATAAACCCTCATATGATTCAAGTTGATGGTGAAACGAAACTGTTATCCTTTGTATAAATTATTCGTGTATT
The DNA here is from genome assembly GCA_023231475.1 of Seison nebaliae. Taxonomy (NCBI): domain Eukaryota; kingdom Metazoa; phylum Rotifera; class Pararotatoria; order Seisonacea; family Seisonidae; genus Seison; species Seison nebaliae. The sequence continues at coordinate 6,874 of JALJEE010001316.1, read as the reverse complement.
GTATCCAATCCTCCGTTTCGGGGGCTACATTTTCGTCTTTTCCCTCTTCGACATCAAAGTAATCTTAATGAAGAAAAACAAAGTATTTTCCTACATCATTTCTTCTGTTTTTTGTTTATTATTCGAACTTAATCTCATGGAATTGATGGTGGAATGGTGGAATCATCAAGTTTCTCATCTCCTTCTCGAAGACAGCTTGCCAAATTATTTTGGTAATCGATGACCGCCAATAAGAATATGTTAATTTATTCTGTGCAAATCATCAAATTAAAAAAACTTAATATTGTTCTCCTTCTCTCTGCCTCTTTTTTTAATATGCTCTTCGCGTTTTATTAATTCCTTCAAAATCGATCGTGCTTCTTATTGATGTAGTTCTCGCCTATCCACCACACACTGACTGATTTGTGAAGCGCGACATGCAATTAACACATTTACTCTTTTATTACATCGATGCGCTCGTTATTCAGGAGAATATCTGGTCGATTATTTCTTTAGTACAAATCCATCAAATTCCCAAAAACATAAATGAAAATTTTCAGCGATTTTCGCTTGTAAATGAATCTTATTATTATCGCAGGAAATAATCACAATCATTTCGTAGATACGTATCAGATATATGTAAATCAAATTGTGAGATTGGTCAAAATCTCTAATTTTCCCAACATACACATACTCCACCAATGGTCATTAATCGGATGGAAAGTTCTCGTCTGCAGAATGCATTGATGGTATTAATTTGATGCACTAAAGAAATTGTTTATTATTCATTAGACATTAGGAACTTTCACTTCATTTCTTCTTCTTCTTCTTCTTCATCATTAGTTGATGGATAAATGAAAAAGAAAAAATCTTCTTCTCAACCAATTCTTCGATATCTTTGTCATTAGAAGGAATTTCTTCTTTCTTCTTTTTCTCAAAACATCACATTCCGAAAAAAAGAATGGTAAAATAATACATGGATAGTTGGAAAAGTAATACTATTGTTGAAAAGAAATCGGATATGGAACGATGTTTCATAAGAGATTCTTTTTATCCTAATTGTCGTCTGTTCGTGAAAGGTCGATAAAAGAATGAACAACTTCGATTTCTTCTTTTCCAACAAAAAATTTCTCATAAACAACTACTGTGGGAACATGCTCGATTATCTAAACACTTTCTTCCTGGATGAGGTTAGGAAGCAGAAGAATTTTCCAACCGAATATACAAACGATCTTTCCATTCTCAAATTTTCATTTATTCATTCCAATTCTACTATTTCCATTCAACCGAATCCACACTCGTCGACCTCAGTTGTGCAAAATCCGAACGATGACATGGTAACGATTATTCGTCTGTGCACTGGAATAGATGCCGTACAATCGTCTCTTGCAGATTTCTCCAGTGTTTCTACGGAGAAATACGTTCATCCACATAAAATGCACGGCCCTCCGCACACACAAATCGAACTTCGACGGAATTATTATTAGGAAATGTCATAACTATTAATATCGTTACTGTCATCCTAATGTGCAGTTATAGCTAACTTCGGTTAAATACGTGTAGAGGAACTTCGAAGAAACTACATTTTTTTATGGAAATAACTTAATTGAAAGTTTTCTCTTATCCTTTCAGTTTCCCGAACATGTCGGAGATCGATTATTGAAATGAATATAATGATTTTCTTACATTTCCATATTAATTTCATGCAAGGCCGCTCGTTATTGAATAAAGTAAGTAACCAAATAAAGAAGAACTCGCATTCCCTATTTTCGCCTTATTCTCCGACGTATTAGTTTGATGAAGAAAAACAAAATGATTGAACAACTTCATCTTAACAGAATTCATTCGACAGAATTGGTCGATTGTCTAAAACCTCAATTTATTACGTGGCGTTTTAACTAACTCATTTACTTATAGTCCAAACGATGTGCCTAATTTTGATATTGTGAAATAATGTTTGATGATAATGACTGACATTTCTAATGACGACTACTCGAAACTAATAATTACTTTCTATTCAACATCTCTCCTCCTTCAATTCTCTCATTCTTCCTTCTTTCTTCCCAAATCATTTGTCACTTCTTCTTTACCTTGATCTTTCACTAATTCCTCGTTTATTCTTCAACTTCGTCCTGACTTCGATTTATTCCGATATGACAAATAGTTATCAAATATTTATACATTTACAATTATATTACCTAGTTCTCGAAAATGAACAAAGAGTTATCGTTATTTTTTTTTTTATGACGGAAATTACTTTCTCTTTAACCTCAGAACTTAAGTTCTATTCAAAAAAATTTTTACAAATTTTCGATTGTCGTCTCTCCAACTACCGATCCTTTGGGGAATGACTTATCGCTGCTTTATATTTATAATTTGTTTCACTGAAACCATTCTCCTAATGATCAAGAGAACATCTGCTCGCTGGATTAAGCGAACAAAATCGTCATCTTAATCATCATTCACTCATTCATTCATGTATTCCCCTTTGCGGTATCTGCTTGATCAGTGGTGAAGTTTTTTTGTGTATTCAACTTATTCAAATCAAGTTTCGATCCCCACTGTTTACAGGTGAGTCTCACCGCTACTAATCATTAGGGATTGGTAAATTTGATGATGTGTGAATGCAAATGATTAAGTGAACTGATTTGAATCATATTATTTATTCCGATTCGATCTGAAAACGCAAAATAATTTTGCCAAAATAACTTTTTCCCATTTTCCTCAAGTCATATTTTCGTTGTGGAATAAAAATTCCGTGGGAAAAGGTTAATGACTAATCTCATCATTAGTCTTCTTTAATATTTTTTCATGTGTAATGAAAAGAAATACTGGTACATTGACATTCAAATTTCATACATCTCCTCATTCTTCACCTCATTTCAACACCAATTTCATCGTTAAAATTTAATCAGACGAATTCATGTTGCATGTCAACATTTCTCATTGACGATGTTCTTCCATCAAAATTTCCTATTCCATTTCTATAAATATTTACCAAAACTTTTCTTTTTCAACCAGAACAGATGTATTTCTCCTTAATATTGCTCATACTTCACTTCTCCATATTCAATCTTACATCAATAAACAACTTCACCAGACACTCCTACGTCAATGAACACTTCGATGACAAATCGCAATTAGCTATATCCTTCGTTCCTGAATTTCTTGTCATTCGCACTAAAGATGGAGAATACGTCGATTTTTCCAGTAGTTTCACCGTCATTTATGGAGGGGGAACATTCCAAATAAAGAAATGTATTTACGATACGAAAGGCAATTTGAATGAATTTGATATGTTGAATAATTTCGGAACAGAATTATTCGAAACATTCTCCACAAGTGGCAAATATTCTTACACGTTCGAAGAAGATCGAGGTCTAATCAATTTCAAATTCTCCATTTCAAGTTCCCATTCTTTTTCCTTCTAATTATATGTTGAATTGGTTAGATGTGGAATCGGGTGATTATTGTTTATACAAATTCATCTATAACAAAAAAATCGTTCCAAAAGTGATCGTTCGTGCACCATCACCAGATATGGAAGACGATGAATATTTCAGTTAGCAATTCAATCTCTTCACAAATTCATCTTCATTGTTATCATCGTTTGTTTTAGATAAGAACACTTTAAAATTAGAAATAAGTGAATCAATAAAAAAAGATATCGCAAATGACGGGTCGTCTTTTTATGATGATGATAATTTTAATGAATATTTCGATAAATTCGATTTTGGGAAACATACGACATTTACCTGTTCCCTTCCATATTCTCAATTGAAAGCAAGATTACAGTTACTTTCAATATTTCTTCCATTGAAATTTGATAATCCTTTTTCTAGTATTTCTTTACACAAGTCTCAACCAACGAATTTTCAACATACAAATGGATCAATTCATCAATCGTTGAAAACATCCCATCGATATCAACAACAACAAGATAAAGTAATAATTAATGAGAATGATGAAATTATTGAGGAAAAGGAATTTCAAACGGAGAATATTTTCAACAATCCGGCAAAAGTGATTAATTCTGGTTCGTTCTCTCCTGCCACCGTCATCCTTACTCATTCGACTGACAACAACTTCTCAAACTGGAAATATTTAACGTGTAAAGCATTGATTGGCAATCGAATTATCTCTCAAATTACACAGGAAATTAGATATATTGGTTAACTTTTCAAAATGAAATAACGTTTTTTAATCACTTTGATAGAACCCGTAAAATTTCTTCAATGTCCAAGAAAACATCGTTTACTGACAATTCACCATTTTGAACGTCCCAGACTAGATCGTCGACGACGTAATGATGAACAACATTTGGCAGTCGGTTGTTTATTCTCGAGTTTGAGAGCTCCTGAAAAGATCGATGTTTATACGGAGAACATTTTGGATTCTTCTTGGGATAAAGAAAAAATCAAGACCAAAAGTGGCAAATCCACCACAACCGATTCCTCATTAGTCGATGTTAATGAACGGAATCCAGAAATGCTTGTTGCATCAATCACTAGAATTAAATCTTCGTCCAATTTACAATACACACCATTCTCCACCAACAACAGTGTCCATTCGTTGAAGAATTTGTTTTTAAACTTTACGATCGAACAAGTTCTTATTAAAATTCGATAAATATATTTCTAATATATTTCCACTTAAAGGTACCAAATTCAGCAAATCGTTATGATACTGAATTAATTGTGACGGACACCAAACAAATTACACATCGACCACTACTCTTGAGATTAGTAGTCGACAACGGTTATTCAACTAACGATCGTTATATTCTAATTCAAAGAAAGAATGGAGTGAGTGGTAAAAGAAAGCTTGCTCGTTAACCTTTGTTTTCTTGAAGGATATTCATAAAATAATTCTATCCAACAGGTTTTGCAGCTACAGCATCTCACAATAGAATGCTAGCAGATGATCAATCGTTATTCCTAAATGGATGCAGTTCTTGTCTGACCTCAGTTGTATCAATCATTCTTAGCATGTTCTTCTGGATCAGTCTAAAGTTTTCCTTATAAGAACATGGACATTTCTGTACTATGTAAAGATATGGAAGAATGGATACCTAATACAAACCAATTGTACAAATTCCCAATTAACAAGAAGGATTTAACTGCTTTTAACGAACTTTCTGTTTCATTACGATCTTTTTTAGAACAACTGTCTTATCCTTCATCAATTTTTCTTCATAAATTATTTTTTTTATTTTTCCTCAATTTTATTCTTATTTCGTAACATGTGAATACAATCGGTATATCGTTTTGTTGATATATCAAAAATCGAGATATATTATATATCAATTTATTAATCAATTATTTTTATTACAATATTTTATAATAAAATATGTTTTTTTTAGATTTTGAAACATTCTCCAACCACAATTAAATTCTAAATTCTGTTCAACCATGAAAATTGTGTAAACGTCATGTAGAAGAGTGCCAACTATTTTTCTACGTATTTAGGTATATGGTATTAAGAGTTATTAGGTATATGTAATATTATTTTACCTAATCTAACTTGCAAGTTTTTCTTAATTCACTTGCCAAAATTGTTTTTTGGCTGTCAAATTGTATGGAGCAAATTAAACATATCGAGCACAATTAAAATGATAATTGTTGGTATGTAACTTTGGTTCGATTTTGGATTGCCGATATCTCTCTGAAATACAGAAACATCATTACTTTTCCTTCATCTTACACACGATAGAATAATTCGGATGATTTGTTATAAAGATTTCAATGAAACATTTATGTTCACGATTTGTTAACTGATTGTGAACTGTCCTTTGTCGGTACTCTTGGGGCAGAAGTATTTGAAAGTAGTTTATGCTCTTCGCAAATTCCACCTGTTATATGATATCCATAATGTGAAGGACTTCTTATCATTTCTTCGATTTTTCTGCCGTTATTTTCCAATTAATCAATTGGAAACAATGGGAGGAACAATGATAAATTCTAGTAGGAGTATCGAATCTTTCCATGCGAATCTCTTCGATCGGTCAATTGGTTTTTCTTCCTCTGGAACGGAGATTTATCTTGTATTAATGTCATTGTATAATTTACATTTAAATTATATAGTATAAAATATATACGTTAAAATTAACAAATAAATAATTAATATATGAACGAAATTGATAACAAAACTTTTAAATAAAAAAGCTAAATTTTCTTTTATCAGTAAGTTATATTTATCATTCAAACGATTCAAATAAATGTTTTTATTTTCACTCACACTTTCCTTATTTTTAGATGTTATGTAAGGAACTATAATTAAAAGTAAAATCGATTAGAAAAGAAATTTAACGATCATACTTTTAGGGATCATTTCTATAGTATGTATTGTTCTAACCTTTTTTAAAGGTGATCTTTAGTTCAATCCATGATGATGAGTTATGGAACAATTTCTAAAACGTGATTAGCAAATTATCATTGATATTTGCGTAATGATCAGCTTGATTTAATTTCGGTTAAATTGAGTAGAAATTGTTCGTTCAGAGTGGATAAATAAAATTAATTAAACTTTTTAAAACTTCGATATTGTTTTTAGAACGGGCACCAAATTTATTTATTATTTTTTTGCGTAAAGCGTAATAAGGGAAGAATAATTGTTGCTGGAAATAAACTCACGACCACGAGACAACCCATCCCTCAGATGAATAGGAATAAATGATTCGAGACTAAAGTTGTTAACGAGTCCTTCCAAATCTTCCATGGAGATGGGATACTGTACGGTCAGGATCAGGAAAGGTCTGTTTGTACTATCGCCATAAACGTTAAACACGACCAATGATCCTATCTGAATAGAGGAGATACGATCAGAAATGATGCGAAAATTAAAGGGACGTAGATCCTTCTTGACCATTCTGATCAGTCCCAGAGAGCATCTACCT
>JALJEE010001300.1:0-38985 GCA_023231475.1 Seison nebaliae | reverse complement strand
CAAAGTCTGCGTGGCTCTTTTGTCCGTGGCTCTTTTGTCCATGGCTCTTTTGTCTCGTGGCTCTTTTGTCCATGGCTCTTTTGTCCCGTGGCTCTTTTGTGCCGTGGCTCTTTTGTCTCGTGGCTCTTATGTCCTAGACTCCACTCTTCCTTCTACTTTAAATAACTTTTAACTCTAAATTGTGTTCGATTAAAGGAGAGTTTTTAACGTTTCGACGTTTAATAGAAAAGGACAATTCTCAATCATAATTTCGGACTATTTTCCTGGATTGAATGAAAAATGGAAAAGTTGAAAATTATCCAGATATAAATATATTCTTTAAATGTCTTTCTAATTTGATGTTATTGTTGTTCTTGTTGTTGTTGTCCAGTAAGATGTTCTAGAATGATTATCTTGCGAATGCGAAGAAAGAAGACATTCCATAGTAATCAAGAATTAATGAGAGTTGAAGTTGAAGTGAATGTTGACAATGAGAGAAGTTTTTGGATGGATGAAGTAGAGGACAACGTAAATAATGTTGATTGTGTTCTGTAGATTCTAGACTCTGTACATGTAATATGTTGACTCATTCGATTAGCCGTTGGAGTGAACGAATTGTTACTTGCTTTCATTTCTGGCAAGACAAATATCGTGAATAGAAGAATATTATGAATTAGATGAAATCAAAAATCTATGATTAGATGATCCGCCGTGAAACCTCCAGATGACCTTGTCAGCATCAATCATACTATTGGGGAATGAGATCAATACTGACAAGTTTGTCACTTCATTTATTAGTTCTAATTTAATCGCATGTAATCTACATAAGATAGATGTCAGATCAAACTGCTCTTAATCGAGAGGAAGATTAAGTTGATTTATTGTTAAATAGTTGGATTTTTATTAGCTGAACTGGGAAATCTAACTTTTCTGGGAAGATCATCATTTTTCGTTTTTCAATCTTCCTCTTGTTTTGTTTTCAAACGAATAACAACACATGCTGTATATCGCATGTATGAAAAATTGTTTTCTATTGTTTCAGATTACTTTTCTGAATTAGAAACATCATTTTTTATAATAATAAAATTTCAGTTTGCTAATTATCCCAATGAACAAGAAGATGATCAATGAACTAATTGCTCTCAATGATTTCAGTTCGATCAATTCGAATGAATTTTATGAATTCGACGAACAAATCGTCTGTACTTTAACTGATATATCTTTTCCTTTCACATTCATCGCTCACTCCCGTATCTTGTTGTTGATGTTGTTGTTGTTTATTTTTCACCTTTTCTCCTTAATCATTTTGTGATTTGTAATTACTGGGACTTGTCATTTCTTCCACCAATAACTGGTAGTATTCGTTAATTGGTAGGAATGATGGACTTGTTTCATATTACGTGGATATCGACAAAAAATCGTTTCATTCAATTATCAAGATGAAAAAGAGATTTTCTGATATTGCACGATACATTGATAATTCCTTTGAATCGAAGGATCATACAAAATTAATACGGTCAATCGAAATGTCATATTTACATCAGGATTTCTTCTAATTTTTCATGCATCCATCCTTCTCTTGTCCATAGAAGACGGGAATATTGTGTCATTGTTTAATCGAATTAAATAATCAAGAAAAATTTTCCATTTAATGGGAGCAATGTAATTTATTAGATTAAGAAGAAACGAATTCGATTTAAGATAAAGCGAAATAATTCATTTTGGCGAGGAAGACAATGAAGGGAAAGAAGAAATTGTCGCGGAGAAGACGACGTGAGCATGGTATACGACTTTTAAATAACCGGTTTCATACATCTTGGCATCCAACCGAAGATCAACGTGAAGAACCATTACTCTGTCGAATCTCATATAGTCAGTCGTTCGAGTAAGTGAAATTCATAATTTTCATAGATATACATTTATCTTCACACGCACACACACATACATATTTCAGTTGCGTTTATTACAAATTAAAATGAATAATAGGATAATCATTATCATGATTATGTGAGTGGTTGAATTAGGAAGAATTTAGACGATAAATTATTTTTAAATTTCTATTAATTTATTGTTGTTCATTCTCTAGTTCCAATTCGCCGAAGAATGAAGACAAATGTTTATCGAAAGACAATCACATATCTCCAAGTTTTTTCACCAATTTCCTTCAAAATCTCATTTTTCCATTCAATTCAGGATCGTCCATTTATCCATTATTCAATTCGCCCCGAATGAAAAAATCTTCGTTAGCCCATCACAAGAAGAAGGAAATGAAAACATCCATGATATTATTCGGTGATAGTGAACGTAGTTTAGATGTGGAGAACGAGAAGAATTGGAAGAAATCTTACGAGTCCGGAGGTTAATATTTCCGTTTATTCCTTTCCGTTTCATCGTTATTGTTTTAGTGGCTAATGAAGACGATAGAACGAAGAACTACAAAAGTATCATTTGTTGTTGCAACGAGCAAGAAGTGGAAGCCGGTGAATTATATAAAAAAGCATTAATGCATGAGAAGATGAGGAAAAGAATGAGAAGTTTCTTGTCATTACTCGTCTTCTTTTTCCTTTGCTCGATATTTGCGACGGCTTTCTTCATTTATTACAAGTTCAAATATGATCAACTCCATCGTGAAAGTGCCATCATTCGTGAGAAGCATAAGGAGAAGATAAAAGATTTTGAGACGTTGATGAAAACGCAGAACATCGATGAATATTATGCGAAAATGAAATATGGTTTAAGAACGAAAAGTGGAATGTGCGTCGAACGAGAATGTATCGATTCCGCTGCATTTCTTTTATCCAATATGAATTTATCAATTAATCCATGTGATGATTTCTATGAATATGCCTGTGGCAATTTCATTACCAACACAATAATTCCTGATGAACAATTCTCCGCCAACGTTTTTGCAATGGCGCGAGAAACCGTAGTTAAACATATCATAAGTTTCTTTTTTTTCTTTCAATTCAATTTTTCTCTCATTTTTTCAGCTTTATTACAACGTCCCGGTGTTTATATAACGAGTAACGCAACTCAAAACGCGAAAAATTTATTTGATTCTTGTATCGACGAGGAAGGAATTCGAAAGCGCGGTAAAGAGCCTCTAGTCAATTTTATAAATAAATATCTAGGCTCATGGCCGTTGTTGGAGGATGAGTGGAAAGATGAGAAGAATTTTGATATTTGGAAACAACTCGTACATTTACGCCAGTTGAATAACAAGGCGTTAATCGATGTACATGTAAATCCGGATGAATTGAATTCCACAAATTATATTTTTGTCGTTAATTCAATTTTTATTTCATATCACCATCAAATATTTCGTTTTCTCTTCAGTTCTCTCAACCCGATTTAGTATTAGGCAGAAAGGAACATTATGCGAAAGCAAAACTCTTAGGAATTGAAAAGTACAACGAATCAAGACATTACATCCAATTTATAATGAACGTTGCTAATCTATTGAATGATGGTAATCGTTCTCAATCTAATTTGAAGAAAGACGTTCTCGATTTATTCCGTTTGGAAATGGACATCTCTCAAAATCTTCTCAGCAAACAACAACAACGCAATCGAGATGATACGACCTATCGCGGTTCTTTAGGAAATCTCTCATCAATTTCATCTGACGTTAGACGATTTGTTAGTTTGAAGAAAAATAAAAAATACTTTTTTATTATTAGATCAATTGGTCACTCATCGTTAACAATCTGGCGAGATATAACATGTCAAATGATTCGATTGTCATCGTTTATGATCGACCATATATGGCGAGTTTATCGAAAATTTTAAAAAGACATTCGATCAGGTTAATTTCTCCAATTCATTAACTTCAAAGAAAAAATTTCACATACATCATTAGAGCAATTTCGAATCATATGAATTGGATTATTATAAGAAATCGATTGATGACTATGCCAAAAAGTTTTCGTAAAACTTTAACACAATTCAACAATGCCGTTAGTGGCATTCGGAAAGAATTAGATAGGAAATTCTTCTGTGCCAGTATAACAAACAACAATATGGGCTTTGCCGTAGCTAATTTATATATCAAGACATATTTTGAATCTACTTCAAAAAAAGAAGTTTTTTCTTCTTTCTTTTACTGAAATATTTCGAATGATTGATGTGCAGGCAATATCGATGATAAAGAATATTCGTGAAGCATTGAAAGAATCGTTGGAGAGGAATTCATGGATGTCAACCGACGATAAGAAAACAGCGAAAATTAAGGTTTTTTTCATGGAACTTTCGAAGAAGATTTATTGAATTTTAAAGGCAGATTCTATGGAAGAAAGAATCGGATATCCAGATTTTATTTTGAAAGATGCAAATTTAGATGAATATTATAAAGGAGTTCCAATTCAAATTCGAATAATATTTTCCAATTATTCTAATTTTTTAGTTGAACTTTCGAGCAACTAATTATTTCGAAAATATCATTCACAATCTCCTCTTTCAATCCAAAAGACATTTCGATGCGGTCACTATCCCAACTAAACGTCCATCGTTCAATTTCATTTCCATTCTCTCCTGTCTTTTCATTCGTCATTTTATCCCTAGATGGAATATTGTGCCGACACATGTCAATGCGTATTATAATGTGGCGAAAAACCAGATAAGTTCCATTTGAATTTCATTTTATCATGACACAAATATTAATTTTCATTAGTATTTCCTGCAGCTATCCTCCAACCACCTTTCTATCATATGAATCATCCGAAGTTATTATTTCTTCTTCTCTCTATTCATTCCATTTATGGAAACAGATATTTGAATTATGGAGGAATCGGAATGGTCATAGGTCACGAGATGACCCATGGTTTCGATGATAAAGGAAGGAAATTTGATAAAGATGGAAATAATCAAGTATGGTGGCATGCTAAAACAGTGAAAGCTTTCAATGAGAAAAAACAATGTTTCATTGATCAGTACAATGAATTTTGTGTGGATACAAAACAGAATTTTGCTTGTGTTATTCCTTTCTAATTCTCCATTATCTCCTTCAAATACCGTTTTCTCTCAATTCAGGTGAACGGCATCCAAACTCAGGGAGAGAATATAGCAGATAATGGTGGAATAAAACAAGCATTTATGGTCTGATATTCTCTTTCATGAATTCTTAGTTCATTTATCATAAATTTTTAGGCTTATCAATCTTATATCGAACGATTGGGATATGGAGAACCGCATTTGCCTGGACTCGATCTCACTCCCAATCAATTATTCTTCGTTAATTTCGCACAAGTCTCTTTTCCATATTTCTTGTCTATTCAATCTTGTCGACAGTCTTGGTGCGATAAAACTAGACCGAAATATTTGGCTGATACGATGAAAAGGGGAGCTCATACTCCAGATAAGTTCCGCGTTTATGGTGTAGTAAAGAATTCGATGGAATTCGCTGAGACTTTCAACTGTCCGATGAATTCACCAATGAATCCAAAAAAGAAATGTATATTGTGGTGAGGGAGATGCGACCATTGGCCAAACAAAGTGTTTTCATCAGATTAAATTCGAATCGATGTTACTTCCACAAAATCACTAATTTAAGAGAATATAAAATTGTATTTTTATATCGTTTCTCTCATTTTTCTTTTTTCTCCAATTTTCTAAAAAATTACTTAATTTTGTGATAAAATTTTATGAATAAACAAAAATTTCTTTAGAAGTAATTGATCAAAAATTTGTTTGATTTTCTCGTTAATTTTCTTCGTTTTTTCCGTCAATTATGATGATAAAGGAAGATATGTAAACTATTATTAAGAGAGTTGTCTTCCGTTATTCTCTCTATCTGACATTGAACCAGGATAGATTACGATTAATGCTATTTGAATGGTATTTACTTAATTTTCAAATAATGTAGCTGGAAATGGAGAGGATAATAATTCGATACAATTCTTTTTCACCAGGAGCTCAGAATTGACAAGGAAATAAGACGACAAAATGGAAACAATTCTAAGATTTTAATTGTCCGAAAATGACTTATAATTATGACCGATTTATGCAAAGCATTTTAAGTTTGAAATTATTCTTCAACTTTTCATAATTCTCCCCGTTGATTTATTCGATTTGTCTCAGGGGCATTTTCAGTTTTAGTTCATTCTTTCTTTCTCAGTCAATGATCCGACACAAACGATTTCATATTCTCGTTCGGATTGTCGACTGTTAAACATTCATGAAGAAATACGTCATATCACTTGCAGCATTGATCGTACTCGTTTTCCATCAATCAACTATTCCCACATTCTCCATATCGGATTTATGAGAAGAGTGGAACAAAAGAAGTTTTCTGTCGACTAATATAATAATTGTAGATAAAATGGACAAATGAAAACAAATATGATGTGGAAAGTAAGATCTAACTGTAGGTTGTCACAACCTTTTTCTCGCAAAAATAATCTGTTTTCCTTTTCTCCGCTTCAATCAATATCGTTTCACTCATATTCTCAGTATTATTATGATCAATAAAATATTGGTCGAGAGAGAATGTTATTGAAGAATATACATAATTCATTGTACCAAATTTTCAATGGGAACAAATAGAGGAGTGATGAAAATTAACTGATCGACAACCTGTCGACCACTTTTTCGATGAAGTATAATCGATTACGAATTATCTAAGATGATTCTTTTCGTCAATGTTCGATGGGAGAACATTAATGGGAAATTTGGAGAATGAATAACTGTTGTGAATCTGTTGGAATGGGAATGGCCTTTGATTATTGCAGCATGGACAGAAGAGAAACAATTGGAAGGAACAGTTAACAATTGTGAGAAGTATTGAGTGTTGCAGACGGGAATTGGAAAAAAAGCAGATATATTATCAGTTTGGCGAAATATTTAGGGAGTGTAGTGGATATGTATAATAGTAATGGTAATAGTAGTTGTCTTAGTAGTTAGAAGATCAACCAGTCCCAACTTGGATTTAATTTCCGTTCAATTTTAGTTTTGCTCTTCTGTTTATGTGTCGTCTTCTAATTATTATTAGGGAGGAGTAGAAGACGGTTGGGAGATGGTGAGGAAAAGAATTTTATGAGAAGTCACATAATCAGGAGTCGAAAGAATGACAATGGACATCATTTCGTTGAAAAGTTAGGTTGATGGAATTTATCATACATTTTCTCCATTAATGAGACAAGTGACTGCATGGAATAGTTGACGGATTAGTGAGGGCTCAGTATGACTGTCATAGTATTTTCAGTAATAATGGAATTGGCAATGAATAATATCCATTTAATAAAGTAATAGCAATTTAATATGAAAATCGATAAGTTTCTGTGTCGTCGACATAATGAGAATAATTTTGTTGAAAAAAAAAGATGCAAGAAAGTTTCCTTCAAATTCTAATACTGTCGACACATAAATGAAATAAATTATGCGCAATATGATTCGTCTAGTAAGGAGTTTTTGTTTTACAAGTCGAGAATTCGTTGACGACATGTCTCCTCGACTCGATCTGTCCAACATACTCGAGACGGATATGGATGTGTAGAATCGATGAATCGATGATTATGGAGAGATGGAAGTATGTCGGATAAGTATGTGCATCATGTTGCCTCTTAGTAGTTGATGGGAATCAGTTCGGAAAGGATATTTTGGAGGGCAGGATGAGCATATGATACATGAGCACATCTTACAAACGATAATTAATGAAACGAAGACGTTGATGATATTAAATTGTATTAATATACAAGTAGAAATGCATCATCACAAGTGAGAGTTAAATGGATGAAATGAAAGAATATTATTCACCATAATATGCGTGCACGTCCCCGTGCGAATGGTTGTGAGTGAATGGTGTGGAGTAATATGAAATGAAGGAGATTATATAATCAGGAAGACAAGAATTCGACGTAATGGAATAATAGTATGTGAGTGCATTGGTGTTGATGTGTGTTAGTGTAGATGCAGTTGACATGCAGACGACAGAAGATGAAGTATATGAAGATTATTGGTAGACGATGAGGATGAATTATTGAAGGCCTCCTACTGTCTTGGATTAATATGCATGGAACTTCCGAAGTGATTGTCAATGTGGATAATCAGTAATACTACTGGAGAACTGGCTGAACGATTGACAAGAAAGAATTTCTTCCTTTCCTAGTTATCATTTCACTTTTCATCATTATCATCATCATAATCGTAATGATGATCATTACCATCAACTTTATAGTCGTCATTGTGATCAACATTATAGTCATCATTATCGCCATTGTCATTATCATTATCATTATCGTTATTAGGATGATCATTACGATTATTAATAATTCCTCGATGAAAGGATGATAATAGAAATGGAAAAATTAAGCATAACAACAGGAGTTTGTTGTATACAGACACACCGGACAATCTACTTAGAAAAATGAAAACAAGAAGAAGAAGTAGAAGAAGAAGAAGAAGAAAAAGTAGAAGAAGATAGAAAGTAGATAGATGGATGGATGGATAGATAGATAGACGGATGAACAATGCAATAAAAAATCGACTACAGGGATTGACGAAGACGAAAGAATTGAATGTATAAATGAACGAAATGAATGATTGAATGAATGAGTGCATGAATGAATAAAGTAGAACAAGCTTTTCTGCATTATCACCAACCGGTTATATGACGTGCATCTATTGCCCGCCGATAATCATAATGACAATTATCAGTAACATTAATGACAGCATCCTTATTCTTCATCTTTTCTTTCCTTTCATGTGCCATCATTCCTTCGGTATTCCACTGCCGAACATCTCCCACATTAACATCGGCAGCATCATGACCATTCTCACTTTTGCCATCGTTATTGTTCTCATTCTTTTCACCCATTCTCCTCAATTTCCCACACTAAACTCAAATCATATTTCGTCGGTTTGATGATATCACTCATCTCCAATATTATTCCATAATCTCATGTCAATATCACTTCATTGATTCATTGAGAAAATCTGATTCCAATTGATTTCTCTTTCTTTTCCAATAAACTGATTTTCATGTTTAAGCACTAACATTTATCGTTTCGCCTTCACTCATCTCGTCTTCCAGACTTATTCATTTAACAATCAACAATATTGATGTTGTTGTTGTTGTTGTTGATGATGAAGGATTGAAGAAATCGATTTCTTCCAATAATAAATTGAAATTAAATGGAAAAGAATGAAAGAGTGAAGGATTGGAATGATGCATTGTGTTCTTATGCAATTGTAATACGATGGTTCAAATCGATCGTTAAATCGATGTATAGTTAGCTACTTCTCCATACATTTCATGAAGTACATGAAGAGATATTGATTAAGAATATTTTCTTAATTCCTCTCAACTTCATCTTGAATCATCAGATGCACGGCAATGTTCACTCAAGTCTAATTGCTTAATATCTTCTTTTATCATCGACGAATGATCCAGACTGTAAAACATTATTATCGTTTTCCCATATATTCCTCCCATTTATTTATTCAGATGTATTTACATTAATTCATATTACAAATTATAAATTCTCTCATGCTCACTCGCCACTTTTTATCAACTTTTCTTCGTTCAATTAAACTTTCTTCCATTCGAATTACCATCAACTTGACGTTCACCCAATCTGCTTTACCTTCTCTTTTACCACTCTCCCACTCGATCATCCCATCCCATCTAACATTCAATCCACTACTTCTTCTCCCATTCATCCAGACGGTTCGTATATAAATCGATCGACTATTTCTTCAATTTCCAATGGAACATCATCTATCCATATCGGAATATCGAACACATATCAGTTGATTTGTATTGTTTTATTGTTGAATATTCATGCATGTTACATCAATCAATATCTCTCTCGAAATGAACTGCCAATCGTAGTAACCATTCATCCCATATGCATATCAAATGGAAATGTTTCACAAAAAAAAATTTATTTATACATACCTATCTCCATTTAACTTTCAGGTAAGTAAGTCGAATCAATTAGTCCCCAATTAATTACTAGTCGAACTAAATATATAGAGTGGATTAGGAGATGAAAAATGAGGAATACTAATATTATTTCATATTCATCCAAAACATCATCTTCCTTCAACTGAGAAGATAATTTATTGATTCTCTGTAATTCGTTTAGTTGGAATAGAAGAGATACATATTATGATGTGGTTCTCGAACAAGAAAATTCGAATTCGAATAATATGTATTTGACGGTGAAGGAAGAAAAGAACGTGGAATTCCAGGATTGATAACTCCAAAGGGGAGACAGAAGAGAGAATAGATAAAAGAGTCATTTGGAAAGAAAGGAACTTGAATACTTCTCATTCTTTGTGGCATATATTCGATGACACCATCATCGTTACCAGATCTAACAATTGGACAATTATTGGAATGTGATATCCTCAATCGATAATTATTGATTTGACATGTTATGCATATCGTCACTACTACCACCAGACGGTAGTAGTCTACGAGAGTAGTGGTAATAGATATTAGTAGTCGTCGTTGTCGTCGTCGTCGATGAGAGGGATGAAATGTAATTCAAACATTTTTTACGCTGTCTCTTCTATTCATGCATTCCATCATTATTTTAATTGAATAAATTCAACATCAATATCATCTACTTTATTGTTATTTATTCAATTGCAATTGATGTACCCCAACGAATCTTTTCTATTCTCAAACTAACGAATATTATTCATAGGGAATTCCGAAAGTAAACAGATATTAACATAACACCCCAAATTTGATAATTCTCCATTTACTACGAATCAATGGCATTCTAATCATTCTTCTATCATTCATCCTTAATTCCATTTCATGCTGACCACTGATAATAATATCTCATTCTCTCCATCACTAATCTTCTTCTCTTTCATCATCATCATCATCATCATCATCATCTTCCTCTTCTTCTTCTTTCGGTTCGATGAACTGAATGTTGGAAACTTTTCTTTCCTCTCATGAAATTATAAGTCTCAATAACATCATTTTTATTACTTCCGTGTCTCATATTATATCAATTATTATAAGGAATATCATTCCGTCATGTTCCTTCTCATTCCATATATCAATTTAACATGGTCACTGAATCTATTCAATCTCTTCTATCCTTTCCATTCAAATCTGTTAAATAACGACTAATGTTATCGTTAGAGAATCTTGTCGACACACATCCCCGTCGACATGAGATACTGTTGAGAATATTCGATGTCAGTTGAAAGTATCTAAACAAATCGATGATATCATCTACAATGGCGTGAAGGTGAATAGGAACTAGTTAATGAAAAAAATAACGGAAGAAGGATCAATAAAAGATGTTGATGTTTATCGATTGACGAAGGTAAATATAAAGAAAATAAAGGTTAATCATTTGGTCGAAAGAATGAAAGTACTGCAGAAATGTTTTTTGTCTAATTTCGTTCAGGTTGCAAGGTAAGTTATTGGAGTAGGTATTGGTAAGAAACCGAATTTGTATTCTGCTTCTCCCTGATTTGATGTATATTGGAAGAACGGTACATAAATGGCAAATGTGAATATTAACATATTCCAATCAATATTTCATTAATCTCGATTGAGTATGCACGTCTGAGTGAATGTTTAAGTTGGTTGGAAAATGATCATCTTCTCCTCCCTTGAATTTCCATATGTAATTTATTATTTATTGTAATTAAATTCTTCCAAACTTAAATATTCCAGAAAGAATCTACTCCGAATTATATGGAGATTGATCGACAAATATGAAAAATCAGAAGTGGAAAGATAAAGAGATCGATCCGTTCGACGAGAGAGACCAACTTTCTTTCTTTCTTTCTTTCCAATTCCAATCAACTTGATCACTCTCGTACATGGTATGATGTCGATGTATTAACATGATCCATTAGAGTGATTACATGAGAATTATTGTGGAAATATCATTTTCCCATATCACATTCTATTCTCTATTTTTCGTTCGTACTTTACGTTATTATCTCCCCCAACTCTTTTATAATTCGCTTCCTTGTCGAGTTCGGCGAGCAAAAAAGTTGTTGAGTAACTCGACAATTAATTGTCAACACTTATACCCTCCAACAATAAGACAAAAATTGGAGTAATGCAGCAAAATTCTTCTTTTCCTCCGATTACGCTGGGCGAGATTCGTATTCTTGATTATCGTTACCGATTTGCGAATATTAATCAAAATCCACATTCCCCATCGATTTACACAATCCTATTACGATGGTCGTCCATATGCTTTGTTGAGTTGGAGTGATATACGATTACAGGAGTAACAGTACTTCAACCGCAAAATTCCTATAGTACTTCTCCCACTAATACACATCGGTCTCACGACGGATTCATATCATGCATGTGCGTCAACCGAATGTGTGAGAAGCATGAGAATCACACCTAAATACTCATTTAGTGGCAGTAACTATTCCTGCTCTTCCATTCTCCACACCATCTATACCGCGACGAGCATTTTCCAATTTTGTTTAATCGAATTATATTCGGTCATTTCGTCGATGTCATCATCCTCCTCATACTTTCATACTCGAATCGCTTATCCATACGCGAAATAGATGGACGGTAATTTCCAACTGCTATCTTAAACTTTACAAGATCATCAACTCCTTTTTCTCTTTTTGTTGATAGTGCTAATTTAGATGGTGGATGGTAATGGTGAGGAGAATTCTGTATTGCTACTCTCCAAATCCAAATCGAATTATTTCCCTTAATTAATAATTAAATTAAACTAGAAGAAGAAGATGAAGAAATAAAGTATATGAATCATGATGACAATAACAATCGATTGAAGTCACATTTCACTGATGGCGCCTCGATGACGAGATGTTGATGATGATGATTAAGTAATTTTATTATGAATCTTTCATCCCATTTCTTAATCGGAACATATAAAATAAATCCTCCACACAATCCATGTGATCTCATTGATTTAGGAATGAAGACAACAAACAGTAATTAAGCTTAATCGACAACAGTAAGTCGAGTTGCGTAGAAGCAACCAAATATAAGGTTATCATGGAATGTGTAATAAAGGAAGAGAATGAAAAAGAAAATAGGAAATCTTAATAATTGAATGTGTTGATATTATGGGAGAATGAATCGGATATGTATAACTCGACAATTCCAGTTTCGTCATCACTCTTTCATCTCACTCTTCTTCTCATAACTCCATCGTCATTTGTCGAGGGGATACCAAAGATATATGATATGAATTCAACATCCTTCTCCTCTCAAGGAAATATTGACATTACTTCGGATAATGTTTCTGAACTCTAACCTACTCCCCACCACCATTTCACCTCAACTTCAGTTCGACTCTTGCACATTCGTTCGGAATTTGCAAATTCCACATCAATCTTTCCACCTTCCCATTTGTCAAGGAGCGAATGTTCTATTAATTTTATGTTGTCGTTACGGATCTTATTGACATTAATGTTTTGGAATGAACCTTTCTTTAATTAACTGGAAATTAAGAAAGGAATGAAGATTCCGTTTAACAATATTTCGTCATTAATATTGATAAGAATTTATGTATTAGAGGGCAGAGAATAACGGAAACTCATCATAGGTGAGAGAATGAGATGGTTCGCAGAAAAATAGAAAATGATTCATTTTCATGTTCTTAGTTTCCAATTCTTCTTCTTTTCATGAGAACGGTAGAAAATCAATTTTTTGAGACGAAACTTCTTCAATATCAGATCGGAAATATTTTCATTAATTCGTTAAATTTTACTATTTCCATTTCATAATCTCATAAATTCTCATTTACAATAAAAGATCAGAGAAGAAAGGAATTGTTTAGACGTTATGGCGTTCAAAATCAAATATAATCATGTTAATTTTTAGAGGCTTTCCCTTATCATTAATAACATTAGCAGACTCTTCTTCCAGAGAAGATATGATTCGGAATTTCCATTAATGTAAGGTTTTGCATTTCACTTCGTTTCACACAAGTCGTAAGGTAGAGTTTGAAGTGAATATTTCCATTTTCGTCGACTACTTCAAACAGACGCAGAGGTATCGTATCATGTTTTTTCTCATAATTAGAATTGATAATAGTTTAACGAACGTGTGTTTTCCAATGAAAGAAACTGAGACCATGGCTTTCCATTAACTTTTGTCGATGAAGTTACTTTCCTGCTTGTCATGCTTTATTAAATAGTGATTAGGAGAAGCAGTCTTCAAACTGTGCATGAAAATTCTGGTAGATTGCTTAATGAAGTATATTATGCAGACTACGTTCAATGTATATTCCAGATATGCTGCTTCTGTTACTACGTCCAATTATTTGAGGGTGTACCAACAAATCAAAAAGTCATATGTGTATACGGAACGATTTTGTTACGAGGCACCCAAATCATATAATCACATCACATCTAATATGGACTTGAGCTTGCACGAGCACCCATAGTGCATTGGCAACTCGTATACTCACACTAGATGACTCGCACACACACACAGACACACACAAGCACACACACACAAACACACAAACACACAAATAACAAACGAATATACACATATATACACACACATGCACACCGAGTTAAATTCGCACGTACATGAAGGAGTAGTGGGGGGAGGACAAATCTGAGATGGATGTATATGTAACTAGAAGAAAGATTTCCTTAAAATCCACCTGATAATATATAGCGCTTCATTTATGTAATTATGTTGCATGAATACAGTTACATCATATCGGTTCTCAGTCAATGGCAAACTACTCACCAAATGTTTTCATTAGTTCAACTCTCTATAGATCGCATGTGGTCGTTAACGAATTAAGGAAACATCGACTAATCTATTCTTTCTGATTAGTTTACATCTAAAAAGTTTTTCGAATGAAACTATAATTTTCTTCATTTATATTTTTGTACATGAACTTGTATTTTTGGGCGAACTGACTGAATTTTGAATTCATTCCAATTCAACAAGCAGAAGTCGAATAGACATTGATAAAATATTTCCGACGTAATTTAAGAAAACTTTTAAATTGACGAATTCTTTTTCCAACTCCCATTGTTAGAGTGTGCTTGATAAAGAATGACACATCTGCAGCATCTCCACAAATGACATGGCGGAGAGAACATGATGTAGGAGTCCATATGAGATCGAATTCATGCAATAGACTGACAATCTGACGGAAACGTCAGTTGGCAATGATTTGTATAAGAATATTCATTCTGATTATCCTGTTCGTTTTTGATACAATGCAATCTCTCGACTCGTCGTTGAAGAAGATGAGTAACGAGAAGCGATTAATCGACACACTGCTCAGTCGATATCCTGTCAAATGGGGACGCCCGGTCAAACGGCAAGATGACGTGATTACTGTTTTCTTCGGTTTATCCTTATCTCAACTTCTCGATCTGGATGAAAAGAATCAAGTCCTCACCACAAACATGTGGATAACGTATGTTAGTTGAATTCTCGTTCTTGTAAAATTTAAAGTGTTAATTGAAATATAAAGAAATGGATCGATTTCCATCTAGCATGGAATCCTTCACATTATGGCAATATTACTAGCGTACGGATCCCTCCAGAACATATCTGGACACCAGACATAGTTCTGTATAATCAGTTAGTTATTATTATCCTCCAGAAATAATTCCATGAAAAATATATAGCGCTGATACTCGAATAGAAGAGAAACGTCCATGTCTCGCTGTTATCGAATTTAACGGTAGTGTTCTTTGGCTACCCCAAACGATTGTGAAGAGTACATGTAATATCAACATCAAATCCTTTCCATATGACGAACAAGTGTGCAAATTGAAATTCGGTTCATGGACATATGACGGATTACATCTGGATTTAGAATTCGATCCCGACACTGAAGAAGCCATCAACTTCCAAACTTACATCCCCAACAACGAATGGATCATTGTAATGGCACCAGGATTTCGGTCAGTATTCCGATATGATTGTTGCAGTACTCCCTTTCCGGATTTGTCTTATTACATCTTTTTGAAGCGTCAGGGTGGCTTCTACAATTACCTTTTAGTTCTGCCATGTGTTCTCTTATCTTCACTAACATTGGTTCTCTTTTGGTTACCGCCTGAATCGCCATCTAAATTGACATTAGGTTTATTTGAAATTTATGAAAAACAAATATATAATTTTCTTTGACAGGAATGGACATTTTTGTTGCATTTTTCCTTCTGTTAATACTTCTCTCCGATTCGACACCACCAGCTTCTTCTCAAATACCAATGCTAGGTTAGATTGTTCCATCGTAATCTCAATCAAATCCCAAATTGTATAGGAGCCTATTATTGTGCCAATATGATCCTCATTGCCGCGTCCACATTCTTCTGTACGATTATTGTAAATATTTACCTTCGAGGAGATAAACGTGGCCGTGCACCAATTTGGGTTCGGAAAGTTTCACACAATTCTTACTTTTCATGTTGTTTGATGATTTGTTAATAGATCTTCATCCATTTTCTCGCCCATGTCTATTGTATGAATTGGGGTTCCGTCTCCAGTACCATACGACCTATCGTCCCTCAACCATCCGTCTCACCATCACCCAACAATACGACAACCAGTGTGACGAGTGGAAAGAGAAATGTGGATGATGGAAGAGAAATGGAGAGAGTTGTCGAGAAGAAACCACTCGAAAGGTTTTCTTTCGCTGGAGACCAAGAGATCCTTCTCAAACCGACCACGTCCACCGTCGAAATGATAAACGCTTCGGCGAAACCCCCCAATAAAAGTAACAACAAGAGTTTAACGGACTTGATTCAAGTATATAACGAACCTGATCAAAAGAGCAAGATATCAATGTTAGCTACAACGAACAAATGTATGACGATTGATAACTCGTGGAAGAATGATAATTGTCAATATAATTTCATTTCTTCTGCTTTCCGTTCTAATAAGAACCGTCAAATGACTCCACACCAAAATGGATTCTCTTCGACTTCCAATCATACGAAGTGTGACAATAAATTCCAAGGAAACGTTGCTACAATTGCCATTAACAATTTAGGACAGAGACGTATCATGTCGATGGTTGATAAGAATAATTGTGATGGAAAATCATCTTATTCGACTCCATTCTCTCCCCAACTAAATAATGTCGTGTACGATAAAGATCCATCAGATACTCAACTGAAGAGAAATTATTTAAGTGAACGAGTACGCCTTAGGAAGAAATATCTATCTCACACTGATAATCAATCATATAATCATTTCAAACAGAATACCGATCAAATTGATGGTAATGATAATGGTTTATCTTATTTCTATTTTACAGAGAAAATGAATGAACCGGATTTGGATTATCCATCTCCAATCATTCCATCCAAACATCTTCAAACACCAATTGCAATGCATTCTCCTATTCAGGAATTATCATCGAAACCTCTAACAATCGACACTAAACTTCCCGATAAATCGTCGTCGCATTCGATTAACATGTCGGTGACACCATCAACCGGTTCGCCCTCCGTCACCGCCGTGTCGTCATTGAGACCGAATAAAAGTCTGATGAATAAGACAAAGAATTATATACGTAATCGTCATGAGAAACGGTTGTTAACGGAAACGAATTCTTTAATGACATATCCTCATCAACTCCCGACGAAACCAGCAAGAATACCTCCCATGCCGGGAACATGTACATGTTCCATGAAGAATATGGAGAAAGATTTGCGAGAAATTCGAGATTATATGAGACGAACGAGAAAACGGTTAGAGATTCAGGAAGTGAAAAATCGGATAGCTTCCGAATGGAAAATCGTCGCACTGACATTAGATAGAACGTTCTTCCTCTTTTATGTTCTGACGATTATCTTCTCAATCATCATCATATTTCCACGACCAGCTAGCGTGCCTCTCTACCAACAGTGCCTAAAGAATGATCGATATGTCTGTCAAGAAGAAACTCACATTGGCCTAGTGAACTACACGAAATTTATTGAGGAGCAACAAGAGCTCTACGAACTGAACGAGGAATATTATGACTCTTATTCATCAACTGCTCCCGTCATTCGATTGACATGGCATCGATTTGTTCGTTTCTCTTTCATTCTCATCTATCTTCTCCCCTATCTCTATTGACATGTGTGAATGGTGAAAGATGATGAAGATCGAATGAATTCCCTCCACTCATTCTCCCAATTATCGTCACGTGTCAATTCGATTGAATGAGAACTTTCAACTCAATTCCAATTCTATTCAACAATTTCAATTCACTTCTCAATGGATCTATTTTTTATTTCAGATCAAACTCTTCCCTCACAAGACGACTTGTCGTTTATGATATTATAGATCCATCCAGCTATTTTTAAGGATGCCCAGCCCCCCCTCCCCAACTTTCAATATTTTTCCAATTAAATAAATATGCAAAATCTATCTCATCTTATTCATCTTCTGAATAACGAGAAATAAAATAAATTAAATAAAAATTTAAAAAAATAAATTGAAGAGTATTAGATATTTATTAGTAGAGTAATTGACTATATTAGGGAAAATTGAAATTAAATTTAAATGAAAAGAGGCATACCGATTTTTGAAATCGATAGAAAATTATTGAATGAAACTGAATAGCCCAATTACTCTATGACAAATTGTAAACTATGAAAATAATTGACTATAAATATCGTTAGGGAAGATCGCTACGGAACTTCGCAGACGAAAGAGATTGGTTGAAAAACATTTGAAATAAATCTTCATCTGCTTTCTCCCCCAATTTCATTATATGTTTGTATGTTTGTGTGTGTAAAAAAGAAAGAAATGATGAATAGAAATAATAAAAAGGATGAAATTATTTGGAATGTCATCAAAATGAAAATTAAATTGAATTTAATTGAATTTAATTGAATTTAATTTTTTAATTTTTCAAACGGAAATTAGAATTCCATTGAATTGATCATGTTTTCACCGGTGTCGCATTACGACTAATGTGATTGTTCTCCCATTGATCCATTACCGATTCGACACTACGAATAATATTTCTCTCAAGATTATTGACGATCTCATCATCATAATCTTCATCCATCGTTTCTGTTAATCTCATTCGATTCAAATTCATCGATTGCTGATTACACTTAGTTCGATTTCTTATAATTAAATCATCCAAAATATTATGTTCTCTTTCATCCTCGATCTTCATTACATATCGATCCGAATTCTTGTTTTCCGGAGTAATTTTCGACTTTTTTATCGGTCGACTTCCATTCACTTCATTCTGTTTTTTTTCAATTCGCTCGTTCATTTTCGTATTATTCGTATTAGGAATATTTCGATTGGGCATCGAATTATTCGTTGTCGGTAACATTCCCATGAAGAGATTGATAGGAGAGAACAAATTATTCGAACCATTCATTGTAGATTGAGGAATGGATGGGAAATTATTCGAAGTTAAATTCGAGAAATTTGATGGATGAAATTGGGAGAATGAAGTATTAGGTGGTTCATATCGAATGGTGTTCATCGCCGTTGCTACATTCCTTTGAGAGAAATGTAAATTGTGCGAATAATTTCGATTGGACTGAAGTGGATTCGTTGAAATAGATCGAGATTCCACATTATCACAATTATCAACAAAATCTTCAATCGATTTCATCACATTCAATTTCATTGTCGTTCTCTGATTGTCATTCAGTTGAGCGACAAGCGACTTCTTTGATTGAGTGTCTTGATATACAGGAAATTCACCATTACGTCGATTGAAATATGAATGAGTAGTTGTGGTGGTGGTGGTGGTGGGTAAGGAGACACTGGAAGAATAATATTGATTTGCATCCGTATTGATAGTGAGAGGATTCAATCCTGTTGTCGACTTCTTTAAATTATTCAACAAATAAAGTTTTTGAAGATTAATATTCTCTCGAGAGAGATTCTTATTCGATTTACTATTGATGAGAACGGACGCATAACTATTCACTTTCTTATGACATTGACATTTACACAACGAGAAATCGATACGAATCCGTCGATTGAATATATTGAAACCGTTCAACGATGATTTTGCATATGCCGCTTCCTTCGCCGTTTGGTAATGGACGAAAGCATAATCTCGAATGATCTCACACTCTAGCACATAACCATATCGTTCGAAGAGTGGGAGAAGATGTTTCTGAGAACATTGCATGTCAATGTTTCCGACGAAGAGCTTCGTATAAATCTGGAGCGGTTCGCGCGAATCATGACAAATACAATTATAAGGACAAGGGAATAAATCGAGCAACGACATACCGATCTACGGAATTAAACTCTGAAAAATCTAATGAAAAGAATGGTTGAACTGGTCACACCGCAACCTGAGATCTACTCTCTATATCTACTGATGATGAAGAAGAGAAAAGGAAACGATTAGACGAATAGAAGATGTATATTTCTTTTTGTTTCAGAAAAATGTCATTTGATTTAAATTATTCTCGGACAATAATTAAATATGAATAAAATGGAAAGAGTTCCACTCAATTGTAAAATGAATTGAATTAAAAATTCGTTAAAGAGAAATCGAAAAAGTTAAATATCAATTTTCTTTCTCTCTTTCTTCCATTCATCTTTCTCTCTCTTTCTCTCTTTCTCTCTCTCTCTCTCTTTCTCTCTTACACAACTGGGAGAGAAAGTAGTGAAGGAAATTTAAATTAGAATATGAAAATAATGGAACTGGTGAAAAATGAAATTCGGAAATGAAAAAAAAAATACTGAAAAAGTTTGGAAGACGAGAGAAGAAATCGTGATATTCTGACTTGTTGAATGTGGAAAGTTGATGATCGAATAAGAATTTTTGTTTCTATAAATGACCAACGGAAATTTCTCTTTCTTCCAAAAGAGAATGAATATTATACGAGATCATTCAATAAAAAATGTAGGGAATTCAATTGCCAATTTAAAGATGAGATCATCTCTGAGATCATTGAAATAATGTAAAGAATAAAAGTGGAGAATGTAAAAATATACAAAGGACAATGAGTCGATTGAAAATAAATTTTGTTGTTAAGGAGATAAACATTTGATTTGATGTTAAAAAGAGATCGAAATAAATTAAATGTTAAATGGAATCATTTACAATATCAAATTGGACATGTCTTTATCGATTTATTGTTTCACTCTCATTCTCTTAATTAATTTTTGTAATTAATGTTGTTGAAGTAACCGGGTCCAACATCTCTTTCTTCAATTCCGCTTCTTCGTCTTTCATCCACTGCTTATAAGTCTTATCATCGTCATTATCATCGTCATTATCATTCTTCTCTTTTCCTTCCCCTTGTTCTTCAAACAATTTAAAATTATTATCTGTCATTTTCTCCTTCGAACGTGTCAATAGATCTCGTTCCGTATGAATGATACTGTTTATCAAACCCAATTCATTCATCGTACTGTTATATTTCGATCGATACATTTTCAATTCGCGCTTCAGAAGATAAATCTCGGAACGCTGCTTCGCCAAATTCGTATGATGACGACACCATTCGTTGAGGACGGGTCGCGTCTTTGCTATCGATTTCCTCAATCGATTCTCCAACATATTCACCACATACACACAACGATCGTAGCGTTTGAGATAGAACTCGTGTTTGATCCGCAAATTATTACGATCGATGAGAATTTGACTGAGACGATTATTGATTGTCTGATCGAAGTATGTGTCCCAATGTTCGGCTACTGGGTTGTTTTTCTCATTATCTTTTTTCTGACAATCGTTCAAATCGAGTTGTTGGAAAAAATTTTTATCGAAAATCAATGATTCCGTCTCTTCTCTCTGATATTTGTCATCTTTCTTCGGTAACATTTTCTCTTCTTCCAAATAATCATTTTCCATAATAATGAATCGTCTCGTTATATCAGAGATGTTGGTTTTCAATCGATTCCGATGTTCCACCATTGCAAAATATGGACGGACTTCTCGCAAATGTTTCGGTGAACATTCAGCTCTCTTCCTCTGCAACGAGGCAATACATTCATCATGATAAATGTTATATTTACTAATTAGATGATCCAATTTCTCTGTCGCCGAATTTAGTTTGATGGTATATGTGTTCAAATCATCTAATTTATCATGGATCGCTTGTCGCCTGATGATTTCTTCGTCCCATGCTTTGTCTTCTGCTCTTTCTTTCGCGATTGCTAGCGCACACAACGCTTCCTCTTCAGTCATGTGTGAAAGATATCGAAAGATAAGATTATTGAAATTAAGTTTTATGAGAAAATTTCTGATGAAATGAAAAAAGAAAAAAAGAATAAAAATGAGAAAGTAAAGAAGGAAAAAAGAATAAAATGGAATGAAAAGAAGAATTAGAAGAGATATTGAAGGATTTGATTTTAATCGAAATAATAAATTTAAGTCGATGAATCCGTTCAATAATTGGAGAAGATTTAAAAGAAATTAAGATAAAATGAAAAAATATTCGAACTAAATAAGAAGAAAATGATTGTATCCACTCCCCTTTTAAATGAATGTTATATAGAATAAAAATGATAGGAATAAAAGCCTTTTCAAAAAACAGAAAAAATCAAATTAATCTAAAACATTTCTTCTTTTGGTACTCCTGTCATTTCATTCTACTCTAATTCAACATTTAACATTAAAATAAAACTATATTTTCACATTTCTTCATAAACATTAACAAATTTAGAAGGAGATGAAACTGAACTTGTCCAATCGAACAATTTCTCTCAACAACCATACGAATTTAACTGGACATATCTTCTGTGGAAATCGGAGATACAACTCCCAAATGTGGAATTTAGTCATCATTATTTACGCGTTGTTGATGGTGGCTATATCGTCAGTCGTTCTAGCGAGATTTTCGGTTAATATTCATATTTTTTTCCTTCTGGACTTTGATTATGAAAAAGAAATATGAAATTTGATTACATCTCATTTTCTTTTCTCGTGATTGGACAGTGGTTGGAAGAAGGAGACGACGACGATGAGGACGACAACGACGCCGAGGATGGGGATAAGAAAAATAACAGTATAAATGGAGGAAGTAATGATGGTCTGAATGATGATGGACGTTGGATGAAGAATAATGTGTCACCGGGTAATCTAACACTCTCCCAATAACACATACCAAATTAGTTTTTCTTTGCATATATTTGTGTTTTTCTGTTTATTTGACTCGAATTACTTCGACGAGTTGAGAGTACATAGTAGGTACATAGTGGGAATGAGTTGAAATTAATAAATAATCATTGAGTTTGCGAGAAAAAAATAAAATAAATATTTTCCCTCAACATTTTCATGTGAATGGTAACGAAGTAAATTGAATTGATCCATATCGATCGGTGCGACTAGTCGCTACCGGATGAGATGGCTATAGAGTTGAATTCGGTAAAGAGATGGCGGGAAAGAGTTGAGCTTAAAATTGGAGGAATTTATAAGAAATATGAACTCATGTGTAGGATAATGAATGAATGAATTAAATGAATAATTTTGATGATAATACGTCGATCTGCCCTTCCACTCCATATTCCGTCCAATTCCAATCAGAGATTTCTCTCTTCTGTTTTGTGTTTCTGATTTGTTTGGGAAGTGGAAGAAATAGGAGGAAGAGCACTCTTTTTTTTAACATTATCTGTTCTTCTTTTCGAGCTTGTTCGTTCGTTCATTTTCTCGATCGATCATCTTTTCTTTTTTGGAAATCTTCGAAATTTAGTCAATGTGTTCCGAAGTTAAATTTCTAAAATCGTCATATTGTCATGATCGTGATGATTGGCCCTCTATCGATTTGAATGAAGTAGACGACATCACATTACATAAGGTTAATTTTTTGGTAATTTCTCTCATATCTTGACGTGATGTGTAGTATGTACAACAATTGATTAGGAAAGATCGGAAGAATATTGATAATATCATCACTTATCCAGATACAGAATCACTTCTCAATAAGATTTCGTTGAATACCTGGAAATATGAACATATTCGTCAAGTGATCATCGAACTGAATTTCTTAGTGAGTCGATTGAGTGACGAGTGTACGGCAGAGCAATGTGACAAGATGTCGGCTGGTAATAATTGGGTGTTCCTTTGTGCAGCACACGAACAACCGATGAAGTGTAACGCCAACAATTACATCTGTCATACTCTCGATCATGCGTCATCAATTCTTATGAATCCCAAATATTTCCCGTCGAAAATCCACATGAAGAATTCTTCGATCAATCGACTCTCATCCATCGCTCGTCGTTTATATCGCATTTTTGCTCACACTTATTATCATCATCGACGACAGTTCGATGATTTTGAACAATTGACACATTTGTGCGAGAGATTCACCAAATTCATTTTGCTTTATTCTGTCGTTCCTCATGACGTTTTAATCATCCCACTCTTCCATCAAATACAAGACAATTATTCTATGAACGGAGAGAGGGAAGAAGGTGGTAATGCCGATACTTCCATATGTGACGATGAGAATGACGAGAACAAATCGAAACCAATTCCCACCACAACAATCACTACCACCGCCACCACTATCGATAACGTAGAGAATGGTGAGAGCGTTGAAAAGATGGATGAGGAGATGAGGGAATAAATCGAATTTTCATTTAATGCAACTTATGTTTGAAAATTCTTTCCCAAAATTCTTTCTCTCTTTTCTTTGAGAATTTTCAAAATAGTTTTTACTTTTTAAAAATCTATTAAAAGATAAATATATTGTTGAAATATAATTAAATAATCATTATTTATCAATGAACTATATTCAATTCGATTAGAAATATATCAAATGTTCTTTATTAGACGTCGATTGAATGGAAGAAAGATACTTTTCAGAGAATTTATTTGGAGAAAGGAGAATTACATGCCAAATAGATTAGAAAGACGATGAATATTTCTCTCTGTGTGTGTGTGTTGTTTGACGGGATAGAGAATGATAAGAGAAAAAAAAAAAGATTTCTCAAATAATAAATAAATAAACAATAAAGTGAGATTTCCATGAGAAAGACGAATGGAGAAGGGGATGAATTTGTTGTACACGAAAAAGATTTGTTCGAGAGGCGAGGAAACTCTCTCCTTCCAAATTTACAATTTGAGTAAATCGAATAATTTCATTGGCGTTACCGGTAATGATGTCAACATTCGAATAACATCACGATCGTTGTTATTGTTGTTCTCATTATTATCACCATCCATTTCGATTTCGTCGTTAATATTGTTGTTGTTGTTGTTGTTGTTGGAGAAATGGCAATGATGTCCAATTTCATTCCAGAAAACGCATTTACAATTCATACAACGATGTATCATATCTGTATAAATATCCTGTTTGCCAAAACGTCTATAATGAGATGAATGAAAAAAGAAAAGAAGGAAGTGAAAAGAGGAAGAGAATTAAAAGAGAACTTTTCTAATCGATCGAACACTCTCTTCCAATCGACAGCATTTCCTTGATAATTGCGGATAGCTGCTAATAATTGAAATTCGTCTAAATCCTCAACAAATTTCTTATGACCGAGTAATTGAAGAATTAGTCGAATTTCATTAACGGAATAATGGAAAGTGGCCAGATCTCTCCACACATAATGTCGATTGGATAATTCATATAATTTCTTGTTGACTTTACTCAATTCGATGATATCTCTCGAATTATCCATACATCGAATGATTTCCTTATGGCAATGCCATGGAAGATCCATAAATTCGATCTTCCGAATCTTCCTCGATTTATATCGATATGACATTTCATTGTTCGTTGGTAACGATTGGAATTCGGGTAACGGTAAAATCAATTTATCTCCATCTGATTTACATCGTTGTCGTTTGATATGGATCTGATTATAATCGGTGAATTGTTCGTTGCACATATCGAATTCGGTTAAGTTTCTTGAATAATTTTCTTTGCAATTCTTTTGTACATTCTCCTCGTCATCGTCGAACATATTCCAATGACAATTCAACAATTTGTTGAGATTGCAAGAGCATTTCTCGTTCGTTTTTGGATGAGCCACTTCCACATTGAGATTGGACTGGAGAACATTGATTGTGTCAGTGGTATGTGTGATTTGTTTGGAGACGGAGTAATAATGATGGAGGAGATGATTCCAATTCTTTATCATATCGATATTCCTCTTCCATACACTATTGCTACCGATGTAACAATAATAAGATCGTGCATCCAATGCCGCCGCCAACAATTCAGCAACGATTTGTCGAACGATGAATTTGTGTTGACCCGTCACAATCGTCTTGTAAATGAACAGTGCTATTAACCGGAAAACACATCGTTGAGCCGTTCCACTTAACTCCTTCAATTTGAATCGAATCACTAAACGGAGAAGTGAATGAATATATCGATATTGACGTAAGTTGAAGACTCCTCTCTCGAACTGTAATCTCATGAGCACTTCACTGAAACTGATACATCGATCGACTCGTTTCGTTCCAATCATCTGATGAATGAATGCGAATGGTTTCATATCATTCCGATTAATTATCAGATGAAATGGAAAATTCATCATCTTCGATTCCTCCTCCTCCTCCTCCTCTTCTTCTTCTCCTTCATACAAATTATTATTATTATTATTATTATTATTATTATTCATGTTATTCTCATTGTTGTTAACGAGAGCAATTTCATTATCATGATTCTCCTGATTAATTGAATCGTCAAAATTCGAATTTTCATCATCATTCGACGAAAGAATCGCTGAGGAAGTTGTGGAACATGAAGAAGAAGAAGAAGAAACTGAAGAATCATGTTGCTCATTATTCTCATTTGAATTCAATTGCATTTGCCAACTGTTATTGGTGGAACGGATCCAAATGCAACCTGGCGATCGCCAATCTCTTCCAATGAATGGCATTACTTCGACAGATCACTTCGACAATAAATTTCTGTTTTTCTTCGATGATTTGATAGAAGTGAAATTAAATTAAAGAAATTGAAATGATGAGGGAATGAGGGAATTATCTCTTGAGAAAATGAAAGGAAATTTAATTATGAATTGGGAGATGAGAATGAAAATATTTCTAATCGAATCACATAAATTCGATCGAGTTTTTTTCACCACCGACTCGATCGTCGGAAGGAAAAGAAAGAAAAGTGATAGACTAGAAATGGAAGATAGAATCAGATCCCAATCACTTAAATAAACAAACATTAATCACTCGTCAACATAATTGATTATTTGAATTAGAATGATGATGGAAAGAAGAAGGAGAGTTTATTCGACTGCCAGACTCTCATTGACTCGTTTATTGACGAATTTGATTCCTAATCCGTTTCATTATCGATTCATAGAGAAAACAGAAGAATAATGTTTTCCGGTGGGATGGAGGATGGGAAACTAGAAATTTTTTTCTTTACGTTGTCTATTCTCAATAATTATTGGCATTAACTGATTGTGATCTGACTCATCTTCTCTCCAAACGAACGACCAAACGAACAACAAACAAATGGAAATTAAATGGAAATTAAATGGAAATTAATCAATTGGCCACTCCTTCTTTATATTTCCTTTACATGTTGACGGTTAAGATGATGATACTTCACCATCAACATTCGATTTTACTCTGAGTCAATTCGTCTTCTTTCGACGAAACGGAATATCATATCATCCATAAGAATTAAACCTGACGAATGAGAGAGAAATGAAGAATTCATGTGAATTCTCTCATTAAATCATTTAAGAAGACATAACCATCACCATAACATTCACCGTCATATCATATGAATGTTGTGAAATGTCGATTGAACACTCCATTACATAATGAACAAGACTGAATATGAATTACATAACTCTCTCTCTTTCTCTCTAAAGGTTTTTCTTGAGTTACAGTCCTTATTGAAAATAAAACTATAATTCTCATATTCCGAATACTTATCAGAAAGTTTGATTGACAATGATGGAAAGAATTTAATAATTGACAAATTGATTTATTTATAAGGAAGAAAGGAAGGAATATCGATATGAAGAATGGAAGACTGCCAATTCGATGGCAGTTTTTTCGTTAAATTTAGTGAAAATTATAATACTTTCTTCAACTTCTTCACTTTCAATGTAAATATGTCTCTGACTCATTCAAACAAAATGTTTCACTCGAATAATTGGAAAATGGGTAGCACGCAAAAAAGTAGAGCATAATCTTCCGTTTATTGTACCGTGTGGTACCCTTGTGACATCATCGCTTACTTTCCATCAATATTAAATCGAAGAACTTTTTCTACGTTGGTCATGAGAATTTGAATTGATGAGAAATAGAAATGGAATTCTAACGATCGATCGATCGATCAATCGTTCCACATTAATACATTTCTTCCACATAAGTGAGAGCTAAATTTCCCTTCAAATGTTCAATAAAATTATGAGAAGATTATAATGAATATACACAAGACGAAATGACTAGATGGTTATGGTAAAAGACGAAATGGAAGAACATGAATGAATTGAACGGAACGGGCGGCGACATATATTCGTATGTTCCTCGAATTGTCGGGAAAGTGAAATTGAACGATTTGGTTCAATTCATTCCAGTCGACATGACGTCGAACATTCTCATTAAATCATCGATTAAACAGGATAAATCATTCATTCACGAGAATCATTTAAAGATTAACATAATTCAATCTATTAATTTGAATGGGCAGATATTAAGTATTTGTGCGTGTTATTGTGCTTTTTTGTGTGTGTGTGTGTTTGTGTGTATGTTTGTGTTTTCATTCAATGTGAAGGAATGATGATATGAAAATTCAATTTTTTTACGTCAATAACTCCAGATGTGACTGAGAATACGTAAATTGTTTATTAGACAGATGATGTACATCATCTCATTCAGTAATTTGGGAGGTGGCGAGTGTAGATGAATTTTTGTGATATTACACAAATAATTTCAATCGTCAATTCACAAGATGAGTTGAGAAAGGAACGGACAAAAGACTCATCGGGAGAAAACAGCCACAACATAAAACTGTCATGAGAAAACATAATTATAATATATATAAAATATAAAATATTAACTCGCTTAACTTTATGAAAACGTGGAAAAGTTTCATTGAAATCAAAAATGAAAATATCTCACTACTTAAACTTTAATGATTATTCTCAATTAAATCTAAGAAGAATTGTAAAATTATGAATGTAAATGTGTTTAAAAAAAGTGAAACATTTTTAAAGGATTATCGAAAATGATTTTATTTCGATAATAATTACCATGAATTCGTTCTTTAATTTGTTATAAACCAAATTCAAAATTTGTTAAGTGTTTTGTCCAATCGATCTTTTGTCCTCAATTTGAGTGGAGAGACCTAATAAGCGAAAGATAATTCAATTGAGATAATGAACAATCTTTCCACATCTGCCAACTCGCCCTCCCCCATCACTTCGTCCGAAGAGATATATTAATTATTTAGTTATTTATTCATTCATTCATTCCCGATAAGATATTGGTAAAACAATACATTGTCGTCATGACAACAGTCGAATGTTGATGTGTTGATGACTAAATTAATGATGAAATAGAAAGTGCTGAAGAAAGACAAAAAAGTGAAAAGGTGAAGTAAGAAAAGTTGGAAGTGAGAAGTGTCTGTGCCACTTTCACCTAATACATATCAATATGGACCGATAACAATAACAAGAAACTGAAGAGTTTTCTTTTCAATTCTCTTTTTCCCCGTTAATTGAAATTGAGGAGAATGGATCGTACATTTGTTTCGAATTATCATGTTCGGATAAAAAGATCTCCATTCTCTCCTTCCTTAGCCACCATCTCCAAATGATCTTCATTTATTCTGATGATGAATCATAAATCATCATCTATTCACCATACGACTCAACATGAATAACTTTTTGAAACGTTCATAGATCGTGTATGTGTGTGTGTGTGTGTGTGTGTGTGTGTGTTTATGTGTGTGTGCAATAATAATACTCTTTCTTATCGGAACGCAGAGAAGAGTTGATGCGCTAGAGAAAAACCACAACAGTTGCAACTTTTTATTCACGATCGATTAAATTCGTATCGATTGTGTCGGATGGAAAGAAAATAATTATTCATAAATTACTGCGCAATTCAACGGACAGAGATCAGTTTGGATGAAAAGTTGATGATATTCCTCCAACCGACAATAGAACGTCTGGATGAGAAACTGAAAAAATGAAAATTGTGATGTGGCATCCATCTGGTTTTATTATGTTCCTTTTAATTTTCCATCGACCAGTTTCTCATTTGGAAAAGTGAATTGGCTCAAAGCATATTTTAATGTGGAAGTTAAAGGAACGTTCCCTTAAAAAAGGAGCGGAAATGGGGCGGGGAAGTTTGGGAGCGATATTAATTTAATTGAGAAACGATTGATCTACTTGGATATGGAAATCGTCATAATAATGAACGTCATTAACATTTACTTCATTGTTCATGTCTAGCGGAAGACGAATAAGAACGAGGAGAATTAGAGAACGAAGGAGAAGATTTAACTATTTTTCTTCATGAGCTTAATAAGTTGGATGTTAATTCAAATGGATGTGGGAGATGAAACGGTTATAAAAAGGTGATTGATGATAATTATCGACGTGAGTTAAAAGAAGAACGACCAAGAACATGAAACAATTAAGATAGTTCCATTGACGTTATGTCGATGAACGCACCTTATCTGTCCATACCGCTCATATATGCAGCTGATTATTATCTGTCGGTCTGGTCGACTATATCTGCTATGTTATTCTCTCATCTACATAGAAAGATGTGTTTATTTATCCATAACATTTCATACATAATTAAAATGAACAGGAAATTAGGTGGGAGAGGACACGGTCGGAGGAGAGGTTCCCCTCCATATATGAGTGTGAGAGAAGAGGTAGGAAACGAACATACATATGTTTTCTCCATTCCTTCCCCTCTCCATATATCGACATCGTTACACAACATCATTGTGAAAGTGGTAATGATGATCGAGAGGAATGTAGGTGCAACAACCAACGAGATACATCTACAAACGACCATTACATATCGAACTACATAATAATACACAAATAAAAAAAAAATTATAAAGAGAGAGAAAGAGAAAGAGAGTGACTAATAGATATTTCGAGAAAAAGAAATGGAAAATTCAATAAATCAAATTTGTACATAATTCCTCTTTCTTCCTGTGAAAGGAACTTCCTTCACTGAAATGCTAATGAGTCTTGATAAATGTTAATGATTAATCGTTCCTCAACTCCAATCAAACTTCTGAAGATACTCCTCTTCTCTTGTCATCACATCTATTTGACGATTATTTAATTACTCCGAATAATATTTGTTCATATTGGAACAGTATAAGAATTGTTTGTCTAGGAACTTTTATTAAATTGGGTTTTATGGGCCAAATAAAAATCTTTCAGTTGAAACACATGGACTTTACATCTCATCTAACTGCTACCACTATACTACTACGCATATGTGATGTGTCTATTAAGAGATGAATTGAGTCAATTCTACAATACTATCTCCCAATATAAGCACAACGAGATAAAAAGAACTTATACGATACTTCTTCTCAACAAACATACATACACTAGCATATACACATATATCTCCACTCGAACTGACGAGGAATGGGCACGAAAAGTCAATTGAACGAGAATAAGACACAACAAATAAATTTGTGGAGTTACGTATGTTGATGAATTGGTGAAGGAGAAGATTATTAATAATTCCCAATTGATGCCCAATAAAGAATGAGTAAATGCGAGAATTGAATTCAGTTATTTGTCTTCTTCTAGTCTCGAATTATTGACACTAAATTAACTGGCGGAGAAATAACTTCATTGAAAGTTTTAAATAAAAACTATTAACTGTGAAATTTAATTGGTAATTAAGTTCCGAAATTATGTTCTGATAGAAATGAAATATGAATTGAATATAATTTAAAATTAATTTAATATTTTGACCTGATCGTCAATGGAATTATATGGATGAAATAAAAATAAATTTTTCCAAAATTTTTAGAGCACATTTTTTGGATGTTTGTTAAGGAGAAAAGAAGGAAAACAGAAAGAAAACAGAAGGAAAAAGGGGGATTTTTTTTTTAACAAGTCGAGATTAACTTCCTGATTGGGAATCAGTAGGGAAATAAGTGTTCTTAAGAGAATTTCTTCGATTGTTCAACTAACTACACTCGATATCGATTAGTGGTTGGAAACCGTACTTTTTGAATGTTAGTCGATTTTGAAATTGGAGTAAATGAAACGAATAAATACGAGTGAAGAGTAGAATCCGACGACGGAGAGTGTCAATGCGAAAATATACGACGCTACGAATGAGTATCCAAAGAATTGTAATGTCTCCAATCCGCCGTACATTTGTGATCGTTTGAAGAAGTAGAAGAAGGCATAAGCGAGAATGAAGAATCCTGTAACTCTGTTGATTATTGAAGAAGAAATTAAATTAATTTAATTTATAAGAAAGAAGAGAGGAACCCTGATGATAAAATAGATTTCCACCACCACCGATAATCTTCCGCAGATAGACTGTAATATGTGAGAGCGATATTTACGCACGCCGTTACCATGACAACGATGATGAAAACTGAAGAAAAATTAAATGAAACTCCTTAAAACTTTTCAATTCATCATTGACTAACCGAGAAAAAGGATTCCATATAGTGAATACTGTTCTCGTCCCCACAACGTAGAAATGATGTAATACAATTCGACGCTGATGGAAGTGAATGGGAGGAATCCACCCACCACCACGTGTAATCCCGGCGATTTAAGAAATGAAACGCTTGGTATTTCTCGAGCGATCTGTTTCGTTCGACATGGTGCTGAGAATGAACCAGCCGTCCTCTTCGCCCAGATTCCACCGATTATCGTTAACGGATATCCAACTGTGGACGAATAATAAAACCATAAAATATGGAAATGACTAACGGAAGAGACAGAGAGAGAAGAGAATGACAATAGTGGAAATGGGTAATGCTTGTGTCGAACCATAAATCCATGCTACTGTATTCTCCACAGACCAGATGATGAAGAAGGGAAAAGTGAAAACACAAGCGGTCAAATTCGTACACCACACCCAACTCTTTCCTTCCATTTGAGCATAATAATAATTGGAAATATATCCAGAAACACCTATTCAAATATTTAAATATTTAATTAATTTAATTAATTTAATATTGAACCACATGTTAACGCATAAAGTAGAACACTGGCCGTCGTTAGGGCACCATGACGATGGACATTAAATAATCCGAAAAGTGTCATCAAAAGTATACCAGTTACCAACACAAAAAATTGAGCGCCCACTCCGATGATTGAGCAAAAGATTATTTTATGTTTAGGAAATCGGAAGACGTCGGTATGAATGATCTTCCAACCACATTCATCCGGTTCCGGATCTTCCGGACATTTCACCAACGACAAATCGTTCTTGAGGATTCTTCCCTGAAAGTCGAATATTAAATGAAGAGATAATGAGAGAGTAAAACGAACGAGAATTATTATGAGAAAGACGAGAAGAAGTAGAACGAGTACACCAGAATTGATGATGGAGAGCCAATGAATCTGAAGAAGTTTTTTTTATTTTCATATTACGATGATTTGAGAGGAAGTGGAAACTTCTAATGATTTGGGGAAGAAATTTGTTCGTCTATTAAATTTCAATCGTTCTCCATATTTCACACTGAAAAGAAGAGATGGAATAAATGAAATTAGTTTAAATAATTTAAATTCGAATAATTTGACACGAACTCCGTTTGATGCCAAACGACTGAATAAGTGAATTGAATTAGTTCCGTCTTCGATTCAAATGTCGGTAACTCTTCTAACATAAACGGTGCTCTGTCCTTAAAAGTAGAATGAAGACAATTCTCGAGAAGAGAATTGAAATCAAAACCGTTACACTGATATTGCAAAAGATTATATTTTGATCATTATAATGGATGTGGAATGTATAATGAGTAAATAATCGGATGATATGTCGATGAGGAACGAAATTGGACATCTCTTGAAATTCGCCAACGAATCCTCGCATTGCCAAATCATCCAAAACGAATTCGAAATAATATAATTCCTCGATAACTTTTCGTAGATAAGAGACTTCTTTCCCACTCAAACTCTTCTCACATAATTTGGCATTCTTCTGATCCTCTGACATACATCATCATAATAGAATGAATGAATGAAAGAAAACCTTTGAAACGGACATTGTATAATGATTCAGCCATTCGATCACCATCCAACACTTCTCCCAATGTCAACGATCTATGTTCAATCTAATCGATTCCATTCGAATTAATTAATTGAATAATTTAAATAAATTTTTTATTAACTTTATTTGGATGACAACCAGGTAATTGATAATAATGATAAGTTTCATGAGGATTCCAATATGGTCCGACCTTGTTCACATACAATTTCACCTAAGACAAATA
This sequence comes from Seison nebaliae, assembly GCA_023231475.1. NCBI lineage: Eukaryota > Metazoa > Rotifera > Pararotatoria > Seisonacea > Seisonidae > Seison > Seison nebaliae. Next base: position 4,743 of record JALJEE010001300.1, on the reverse strand, counting down.
CACATTAGAAATGAGATAAGAAATAAATAATTTAGAACGAGATCTCCTGGTTGATAAGAGTTTTTTGAAGAGATGGATCGATTCCATGAGAGGAAGACGAGTAATCCAAAGAAGAAGTTGGAGCATTTGAGATGGAACATCTTTTAAATAGTTCTTGTCGTTTAATAATTGATCTCCTTACATAAGTGTAATGGAAGAAATATTATTGTGTTATGAGTTGAATAATCTGATGAAAGGAATGTCTTGAAAGTTTGAATAAAACGAGATGAAGAGGAAAAAATTTGAAAAAGTTGGAATTTAATTTGATAGAAATAAATAGATATTTTAAAAAATTGATAAGGAGATTCATGAACAATGACGTCGAACTTACTGACAAATTGATCAAATCGTCCGAAATATATCAAATAGTCATTTTTTCTTCATCTTTCTGTCTGTCTTTGTAAGATGGAGAAAGACAAGGAAAGAGAGAGAGATGAATTTAGAGACATCGACTCAATGTGAATGGAAGGAAGAAATTTCAAAATGTTTTCCAATTTTAAAATGAAGCTTCATTCCGTTCTAAAGTGAATTCCGTTCCGGTCGTTGCTAAGCGATGTGCGAGAACGAAGAGCAAGTGTCACACGAAGTGGAGAATGGATTGAGAGAGATGATCACTGATCAATTATATCATGATGGTGTATTACCACAATTGAAAGCGAAATTGAAATCTCATATCTTCCAAATGATGAAAGAGAATGATGGTGATGATGATGGAACGATGGAAATGATTCAGAAATCGACCACTTCCAAATCCGAACCAGATCGAGAACGAATGTTGTCACTTTCGATTGTGAGAGAGGCGTTAGATACGAATAGTCTTCATTACACTTCGAATGTTTTCGATTCGGAAACTACCACCGAATCCTGGTATGAAGGAAGAGAAAAGTTATTAGAAAAATTGAATGTGAGAGATATCGATTCGAAAGAATCGATTTTATCTTATATTATCGGTAAATTCCTCAAATCAAATGACGACATCCAAGCAACCACAACAACAACGACAACATTAATCGAGAAGAAAATGAATAAGGAAATTGATGATGAAAATAAGAAATGGAATGATGATAATATTTCGTCAGTCGCTTCATCTGTCGATCAGAGTTTTAATACGAAATCGATGAAATCATTCGATTATTCCAGCGTATTTGAGTAAATCTTCTTCTTCTTCCATCATTATTTTCTTGTCCAAATAAAATATTTTTATTTCTTCAAAAAATTGATGAGACGTTAAACGTCGAAATTTGGACCGCCGTCGCATTCACATAACACGGATAAGTGAAATGAGTAGTAGTGAATTGTTTACAACCCGAATAAATACCAAATACACCAGCGATGAGTGCGATCAATGAAATGAGAATCATTAGAACCAATTCCATTTTTTCGATTTTTCTTCAAATAAATTCACATTTTGAAAATAGATGAAATGAATGAAAATAACTTCTGAATAAAATCTCTTTCGTGTAACTTATAGTAGAAGAAAAGAGGATAGATAAATGAAACGATAACTCCCGTCGCACCGATTAAACTGAGAATTATAGCAAAGTTAGGTAAAGTACTCCCGATGAATACACAACTTCCAACAATTATCGTTCGGAGAGTACATCTTAATATCAATTTACGAATTGCTATAATGGAAGGAATGGATGATGGAAGGAAGAAAATGATGAAGACTTTCTAACATTTATCTTCGAAATTTGGAAGGAACATTTCCAAATGTTGAAAAACGGGATTGATAACGATGATAAATGCGGATAGTAAATGTATAGCTATTAATAATTGTAGACTGATACGATAGAGATCGGGCGAAATACTTTGAAGGATATTACTTTTAACGTCAGTTCCAAAAAGTGCATAGCCAGCAATACTGACGGGCAGATACATTAGAAGAAGACCTGAAAGATTAATCATAATTTAATTTCGAATAAAATACAACGACCAAACCAACAAATCCGAGTATTGCAGATTTATAAAATTTATTTTGATCTTTCATCTCAACTTGAATTGTTGGAAAGAGGATGGAACCACTTAATGAAAAAATGATGGTGCCAAAACCGAAAAAGAATCCAGTAAGATTCGGTTGATGATATGTTGGGGCAATACTCGATTTCCAATCGATAAAAATTATATGAATCACAATAATGATGCATGCGACTAATGTGCTGATACTAGCCAGATAACCGATAGCTCTGAGAAAAGGAGAAAGTTGAATAATCTTAAAGAAAGAAAATTTTACTTTACATTCTTCAATCTTTCCATCCAACATAACGGTAAGAGTACACAAGCCACTAACGGAATAAGAGAACAGAAATTGATTGGAAAATTGCGATCATAATGAAGTGCCACTGATTCGATGTTCTGCGCTGCCAATAACAAGAAGACGATGGACGCTCCATAAAATTGGGAATTGATGAGAATAGAAACACTGAGACTAATGGGAGGAGAAATGTCGATTTTTTGGGAAAAAGAGAATAAAGTGAATGAACCGACCGAACTTCCCGAGAACTACTTGTCCCACAATCGGATATGGATCCTTCACTTCATTCATGTCAATTTCCACATTGAAATTTTGTTGATTTTTATAAATTAATTGAAATGCGGAAGACAATCGAATTCCACAATAACATGACATGACGGCACAGAGAAGAATGACTCCAATTCCATACCATCCAGTCTCGGATAGAGCTAACGGTAGAGCCAAAACTCCACTACCCGCCATTTCACCGATGATGAAAATGGCGGCCGTAAACATGCCCATATGATTGCCTCCTGGTAAATCATTTAACATTTCACTCTGAATATTATCGTTTATCATTCCAAGAAAATCTCATTCGTTAAATGGTCAGTTTGTGGAGTAAGAAGTTCACTCTAAGGTAGGTCAAATCAATCCCATGTTACACTGCAATCATTAGATAGGTATGAGGAAATTATTGGGAGGAATAATTACTTTCGATTATTTACATATGCACCTCACCTGAATGTCATACACGATCTATCTCGAAATTCAAGGTCTTCTCAATTCTTATTATTCAAACTGATCCCAATTTATTTTTCATTCTTCTTCACTAGTTTTTCCAACCACTAATCTTTTAACTTTTAGATTTAGTTTTGAATTTTTCTTTTTCTTCATCAATTCCCAATAAATTCCATTTTATTTATTTTCTTCTTTCACACAAATCTTTCCATTTAATTTTTAGAATAAATGTATATCTAATTCGCTAACATCTGTGACCTTGGCTACAATTAATCACGTGACGGTATGTCCTTGGACAGGAGAATGAGAAAGAGATTGAAGAATAAATATAATTTTGTGTTTATTTATTTATCGTATTCTCATAATGTTTTTACTATATTCTATAATGATAAATAAAAATATTTTATTATAATTATTCGTAAGAATATAATTAATTTTTTCAAAAGAATGAAACACAAAACAACCTTCAGATAATAGTGTCGTAAATGATAGAATAGACAGGAAAACAATCAGAGACATAGAGAGTCTTATCATTATTATTTATTAACATTCCCGTGGGAATAAATTAGAAGAATATTATGAAAATTTTTTTGTCCTTCTCAATGTCAATAAGACGTCATATTTGATCAATTGCCAGTCTAAATAATCAGGGTTCCAACATGGTATCTTCATGAACACCAGAATTAATTTGAAAAAGAGTACTGAAATTATCTCTATTAACAATCTGTCCGGAGACATACAACTTGAAAATTCAGAATTGGACGTGTTTACGTTGAAGAAGGCCAGAGGTAAAATATGTAAAGAAATTGATATGTTTATTGGGGTTTGACATATCAAATAAATGTTTATTTATTGAGCGAATTCTGCCATATACGTTACATTTTATATGATCGTTGATACGTTGATCGATAGCGTCGTTGTTGATATTATCTGACAGGTTCCTGGTGATAAAAGTGTGAGGTGACGTCAATTTCCCATCAATCATTCTTGACATTATTTATATGTTTTATAGTCGTTACATCTCCCCCGTCATTTTAAAAACTGCGACCCGTAGCTGGTCAGTAAATTGGTCATTCATTCTATAAAAATTCCTTGGAATTATTCCTTCGTCCAGTTCTTTCTCAATAGCAGGCTTCTCATTGGCTTGTAGGTTAATTAGTGACTATCTTCTGGTATGTTGCTTCCTTTATTTCTGTATGTATAATAGGAGCGGTGATTAGGCGTGATCTTAACTCATGGAGTAAAGTGTCCACTCCTTGAAAATAAATAGACAGATTTAGATAGAAGGGTGGCGAAATCACCGAAATAGTATTCTTTTTCTAAAAAAGATGGGTGGCAAAGTGTCCATTCGTTGAAGAAAAAAAAAATGTATATGTTAGCGTTGGCTCGGAAGCACAATGGTAGGATATTTTATTTCGAAAGAGAATGGAAATAGGAAGAGAAAGTATAGAACATGATAATATGTAGGAATGAGGATCTTATTTATAGATGGTAAGAATATGTAATTAATGGATGTATTATCACACGATGAGTGTGATTAACATGTTGCCATTGAACTGGAACTCCCTGTTTGGACCTTGACTTTCCTTAATTGTTATTCATTAGCTGGAAGGTCATTTCCATAGGGGTCTCGATGCGTTTCTTGAAACATTCTGGTAAATACTTTTTCATTCTCAACTACTACAAATACATCTAATAGTACAACAGAACTTCTTACAATATTGTGAAAGGAA